>BDUI01000618.1:60947-72175 GCA_002335545.1 Apodemus speciosus | reverse complement strand
GAAGTTTAGTCATCTTACACAGCCTACATCCCCTCCATATCCCATTGGCACTCTTTACAATGTGTCCCCCTCCTTGTTTCTATGTCTTCTTTTTTCTGTCTGCTCCACTGAGTTTAATTTGATTTCCTTGTCCAAGCATGGATGGGAAATTTGTCAACACATCAAGGACAGTTTTTCTGTGGCAATGTCACTTTAAAAACTGGCAACACTCCTCCAATAAGCATTAATTGTCAATAGTCTGAGTGAAGAATGTGATATTTCTTCTGGATGCAACATAGACACTACTCTTTTGTTATTTTAATTTAGTATAAATGATATTTGAGAGATCCAGAACAACTAAGTATCTCAGACTTCCATTGATGACAATATCATGGGTATTGCTGCTACTACAGATTTTTGCTTATATTTATGATTATGATTATGAGTTGGAACTCATGATTATGAGTTGGAACTCAGTGAAAACAAAGGCTGCCATTCCTTTGTATCTATAAAGGACTGCTTCCACGATACCCATGGGCACAAAACCCCACAAATGTTCAAGTTCCTTAAAAAATGTCATAATATTTATATATAACTTACAAACCTCCTCTTGTGTTCTCTAAATCATGTCTAAATAATTTCTAATACCAGATACAATGGCTGGGAATGTAGCTTCATGATACAGCCATGGCTTAGCATATATAAGGATTCAGTCGCTCACATCATAAACAAATGTTTTAATACAATATAATGTTATAAAAATAAACCACTATTCTTTTTGTTTGAGAAAAAAGAAGTCAAAGTCTGCACATGTTCAGTATAGATGCATTTTTCCCCAAATATTTTCAACCCACAGCTGGTTGAGAGCCAACTGTATCCACATTCATAGGTCTTTCCTGTTTCAAATGCTATTCATGGATAGAATTTCTGGTTAAGGAACTTTCTAGAAATTTATTTCAATTTACCTAATACAGATGGAGCACATTGTTTAAAGAATAATGAGTGTAGGAGAACAGTAGAATTATTCTGACCTTGAGGCAATTACTGAATTACCAAAGAACTGTAATGGTAATACACAGGGAAGTCCCTGAAAAGCAGAACAGAAAAACCTTTTGTGCAAATTAAGAGTCATTTTAAGGTGGTTTTCCCATAGATCTCTAAGGACAGGATTGATTTTGGGAAAGGAACTCAAAATAGAAAAACAAAACAAAACAAGGGGATTTGAGTAAAATAAATGGAGCCTAGAAATTGATGGGACTAGTGGGAGTTAGTACTGATTAAATGTTGGTTTGTTCTTTGATAATCTGGGGTGCAAATTACACAAGACAAGCTATAGCCCAGATCCATGTCACATGAGGCCTTCTGGACATTTACCCCTATTAGGTAAACTTCCCTCCTTTTGGAATTGACCTCACTTTTTCATTGGAGGGAAGGAAGGAGGGACAGAGACAGAGAGACAGAGACAAAGACAGAGAGACACTAAGACAGAAAGACACTGAGAGAGACAGACTGAGACAGGGAAGAGAAAGAAGAACTAAGTATTGTTTGGAAGGTTAAAAATAAGAAGGTGGCCAGTGGGTATCCACCACTAAGCCTTACAGCCTGAGTTCGAGCCCTAAATCTGTATGTTGGGAGGAAAGAACCAACTATCCTAAGATGTCCTCTGACCTCTGTATACTATGGTAAGTGCACACATAAGTACACACAGAAATTTCTTTTTAAACCCTGAAATTGAAGCTTCCAAATTCAGCAAAACTTTTCTTGGCAGGGAATAAAAGAGCTGATCTAAGTAAACTAGCAATTTAAAGCATAATTCGCAGCAGAGAGAATTGTTTACACAGCTAAATCCCTGCCTAAGCTGGACCTGAGTATGCAGACATAGACTGAGGTCAAAGACTATATCTGTGGCGAACAGAAGGGTTTAAGAACATGACAACAAAAATCATGGGTATGCATTTTAAGAGTGTGTCATCCTCGCATGTGCACTGGCCCTCCCACCTCTAGTCCAAGAACAATAAATCCACTGATGCTTACTGAACAATTGAACATAGATACTTCCCACAGGATGCCTCTCTGAGAATTAACTCCTCTTGGTGATCCACCATCCAAAGGCTTCACTTCAACTAGGATCACTCTTATACCTCAGATTGGATAGCCTGAAACATAACCAGGCCAGATGCTGACTCTGACTTGGCAGCAGGAGCTGGAGTGCTTTAGTCAATGACCCAGTGGCTTCAAAGAGACACTCCCTTTCCTTAGAGCCAGGACCACCCAGGTAAGTAGTAGTCCTCCACAGCAAAGTGGTCAGCCATAACTCACCCTCACCTGTTATGTGTTCTTAACAATAAAATCTTTCGGTCTAGGGGGGAGATGGGGAGAAGAAATACTCACAAGTTAACTTGCTGGAAAAACTGAACATAACTTTTGTCAGTTCATAAGTGAAAAACCTGAAGTACATAGGCGCAGGTGACAGAACACTTATTGTATGCCAACTCTGTGCTGGCCCTATCACCCACGGTCTCAGTTCAATCACTTAAGCCAAATTTCCTCTGCTAGCAGTTGGGGGAGGCGGGTCTTCTGGACATTCTTGGAGCTCCTTCCATAACTCCACCCACCTCTCCAGTCATGGTAATTTCACTGCTCTCTGCAGACACTGTCTTGGTAACTATTTTGCCAAAGCTGTAGCATAGGAAGCCTGGGTACATCTGGGAAACACTGCTTGGATAAGATTCCCTTGTCTCTGTGGGGCAGAACCTACGTAAGCCCAGTTGGGTCTGACCTCAACTACCTGCCATTTCTGAATTCTGAGGGAGTGACCTTTCTTTCTGGGTTTCCAAGGGAACTGATAATGGGAGGAAGACAATTATAATTGGAGGAGAGGAGCAAGAGGAAGTACAGGCCTTACTAGGGCAACCCCAGAACTCCAATCTCTTCTTCAGGCAGAGGGTAATCACCAATGTCACCCAAATCACCTTCACCCAGCATTTCCTGGACTATCTTGATTCTTAGGCTAACAGAACAGCCTCAAGCACTTCTTTTCTCTAAGAAGAAACTAAGAGCTGCTGCCTTGACCTTCAAGCCCAGGGTGGAGAACCCCTTCACCCTGCCCCTTGCACCCAACATATACACACACACTCACATCAACTTTCCCACAACTCATTCTTCTTTCTCCCTAATGATTTGGAAATGGCACCTGGCATGATTACCCCCTTACCTCTCTTTTGACCTATTTCCAGACCTTTCCAGACCTGCCTGGGCTTAACCTATGTCTGTGTCTGTTCTCTGTACTTTCTACAGAAGAAAACCACAGCAATCCTGACCCACACCCATACCTTCATGACTCAACATTAGTTCTCCAACCACTCCAGCTGCTCCAAAAGGCACAGTAGACAAGAGTCTCTTTCATTTGTTTTGGCTCAGCCTTGCTCTCCAAAAATTCCAAGAAGCATTTCAACTGACAGAGTACACTAGAGACTTGAGTGCTACTTTTTCAATTACCATGCTTGAGGTACTAAACCTTCTCAGCAATGAGGATACAGCCACCTTATCAGCAAGAAACTACTTGTGTGTGTGTGTGTGTGTGTGTGTGTGTGTGTGTGTGTGTGTGTGTGTGTGTGTTTAACTAATTTTGGTCTCACTGTCAAAAGCAGCTCATCAGTCAAAACATACCCTAGAAACAAACAATGCCCAACCCCAGTTCAGATCTTCCTCCAGGCATATAGATGGCCCAACAATGTCCTTAACATGGTCATCCCCCAGAAAATCATTTGACCTTTCCCTTCAGAATTTCCTAATTCTATTCTCCAAAAAAAGATAAGCAGTGTGGATTCCCAAGCGCTTAAAGCTGAAAGGACCTCAGTGAGCATTTGACTCAAATTCAACAGTTCGCAGATAGGAAAGCTGAGGTATGAGAAAGAGAAGCACTGTCCCAGAGTCACACCGCTACTAGGTAGTGTAAGAACAGGGATTAAAATCTGGGTGCTTGGGCTAGGAGTGTGGCTCAGTACTAGAGGCTTGCCAAGGGTTAATGAAGACCAGCATTCCACTTCCAATGCCAATAATATCTAGTTTTTAAAAAATACTTCTTGATCCCATAGCACATTTAATATGCCCTCATGCCATCCTAGATCTTAGTAGTTAGTAGACCCTTCATACATGCTACTTTGAATCTGGACATACTATGTGGAGGAGGCTGCATCAGTAGGTTTCAATTAAAAACACAAAACTGACACAATTTACAAGTCTAGTTTTCAATAGGGTATAGACCTAACTTTCATGCTGAGATAACCACTGCAAACCATTCTAGGGAGACACAATATTTCATAACAACATGGAAGCAAAGACATAAAGAATAAAAGGAATGGGTCCATACCTAGGTGGCCAAGAATAACAATTCCCATAAAACTTTGAAGGTGCCGAAATGAAAAGGAAGTAAGCCCATCATTAATAAAACAAGCATCTAAATGTGAGAAACTGTTATTTGGAGCCACACCCAGCTGGCCTTCACTCTCTCCAGTCAGCTTCCTGCTTGACCCAGGCTCCTGCCAGCAAGTTTCACAGGAAGTTATTTGTAGACTGGAGACAGACCATTTTTGGCAGCCTGAAGATGCAGGCTCTGCCCAGGGCACCAGAAGAGGGCTCTATTCCCTCTGCTTAGGAGCACAACACATCAACCTTCGATGTCATGTCTCTGAAGAACAATGCAGTTGATCCAAGTACCAGTTCAACAGCTCGTGAGAATCCCAAGTCTCTGGGTGTTAAAACTGCTGAAGCCAGGATCAGTAAACTACTCAGGAGCCAGGAGAAGGCTTACAGGCCTAGTCAAAAAGAACTGCTTTCAACCCCAGGGTTAGGCTAAGGTTGACTTCTATCTATGTCAATATGAAAGTAGATGTTTAATAGTAGTTAAAGATGACGTTTAACTCCTACTCTTCCTGCCCTTCACGACCCTAATGCTAGGATTACATGTATGTGCCACACAGCCTGGGCCAGCATTTTTTTAATGTTCTCTCTCTTAGGAGAGATGAGAAATTCACCCCAAAAACAGAATCATAAAGGATAAGTGAACACAGCAGATCATTTACGGTACTTTATCCTCCTCAAAGGCTCCATCCAGTGTCTTCCTTTCTTGTTCTGAACTCTGCCTATTTTTTCCTGCAGTCTTTTATTACTAACCCTTACCCCTCAATAAAACTTACCAAGACTCCCAAAATCTCACAGCTGGTATCACAAAGATCGTCCACTGGACTTCAAAATGACTCAATACAATCAATCACCTGAGGTAAATTTTTGGAAGAGTCCCTTGCCAATCCACAGAGATTCTGGCTTCTTGGGTCAGATGGGGACTGGCCATCAGAAAGTAAGAACCACCAAGATAATGCCAGGGCCCTTCCCAATTTGTAAACCTCAGGACGATAAAATGGCTTGGAAACTATCTGACTGAAGGAAACACAGAAAGCAGAGGTTAACTAGAAGACATCTGAGCAAGTGGTTTAGAAAAGGCTCTCCAAGACTGAACATAACCCACATCCACAAAGATCAAGGATGCCATAGTCTTTCTATAGTCACTGTATCCCTCTACTTTCTAGTATGCTTGTTTATAAAGTATGATGGCAAGAATGCCTATTCCTCTCTACCAAGAACCATCACTACCTATACCCACAAACTAAAGTAGTATCTCGATAGCAGGAAGAACATGGGCTTGTATCCTAGAAACATGAATACAAGATCTAGCTCTACCAACAATGAGCCAGAAGCTCTTAAATCCTGGAAAATGAGCATAATGATGCCAGTGCAGCAAACATGTTGTTTGGTGCTGATGAGATGGTGCCCTTAACTAATTGCAAACACCATTTTTGACATTAGTAAACAACCCAGATTCCTAGTCCCCAACCCAAGATTACTATAATATATTCTCCAGAGGAATGGCTTGGGAGTCTGTTTTTCAACGAGTACCCTGAGTTTAAAGAAACATACCCTGGCACAGATGCTGGTGACATCAGAGCACAGGGCCAGTAACCTATATGTCCAAGACGTTTTCTGGCTCAGAAATCCTTGGTCAGCGACCTTGAAGATAGGATGTGACAGAACAGATGCTACAGGCAGAAGAAGGAGGAGATTTTGAAAGCCTAATCAGAACGATGTGCCAAACCTTTGAGCTATTGTCCAGAGTATTCAACCATCCTTCCATCTAGTTAAGAACCAGACAGTGGGAAGTACAGATAATGCAGCAGCCAAAACATATTGATCAAAATGCTTTAATTTAAGGCCTCTGTCAAGAGTCTTCCTGAGTTCTCTGCCTCATAAACATTCCACACTTACTCATTCCCAGGGGAATTTTCTGGCAATGAGCAGACCTTAAACACCAACCTCCCCTTCTTGGATTCTCTGAGAACTAAGGGACGAAGAACAAACATCAAAAGCAAGGCAGAGATGCAACTTTTCATGGGAGGGAGAAATGGGAGGTTCAGGGAGGTAAAAGCAATTTGTTTAGTTAGGCTTTATGGCGGCAACTGAAATATCCCAGCATCATACTATAGCAGACTGTCATGAGTTCAAGACTAGCTTGGGCTACATACATTTTTCAGGGTGACAAAAAAGCATCTAGTGCAAATTCAGAGATAAAACTAGAGTATGGGTTTTCAAAGCTACCAGTACACTGACTATTATTTGCCTTTCCCAATTCCTTTTGGTTAAGGTTATTTTGATAGATATCATTTACTTTATCTAAGTAATCTACTGGACTCTAGCCAAAAGCTCTCACGTAGGGTGCTACAACTCACCAGGCAGCTTGGCCAGTTCGAAACCCTCTAGAATAACATCTTGGGAAAATGGAGAGTTCCAGTCTGGTCTCCAAGAATTCTACTCATCCTAGCTCTGCCATAAATTCCTTATAGTGTTCTCTGGACACTTTTTCTCTCGGCCTGAAATATGGGGGTCAAACTAGCTGGTTTCCAAAGGTGCTTTCATAGTGTCCATCTATCCTCATTGAAAAGAGGAGCTAAAATGAGCAAATCCCCATTTTAATATGCCCGCATATTCCTTCAGTCTAGGGTCATGCTGAGCTGAACTCTTTAGGCGGTTAAGCGCTGGGTGAATGACAGCTGAGGAGGGGGGGCGGGGGCAGACAAGCAGGAAGGCGGCAGCCCCACCCTCCTTTGAACAGGAAGCTAGCTACATCCTCTTTTCCCCACCCTCAGCAGTACATCTCCAGACATACCAAGCAGAAGCAGTGGGGGCAGGGGTGGGGGTGGGGAGATGAGGCCTAAAACGAAACCAAACATGCAAATTACCCCAAAGTACAAGGGAGCCATCTGAGGGTAGGAAATGAACTGGGGCCCTGAGAAAGAGCTGGGAAGCAACCCCAATGTCTACTAGAGCTAAACTATTCAACCTCACCTTACTAGCCTGACAGGAACAATCAGGAATGGGCTGGTACAGTAAGCAGACCTGGCTGATCCATTGAACTGCAGGTCAAACATCAGGACGGCATATATACAGGTGTTTCACCAGTATATCTTTCTTAGGGTAAGAATACAGCCATGTCATTGGTAGGAGTAGGGTATATACATGAGTGAACATTTGTAAATGAATATAGGGGCTTTTAATGAATCTCAAAGCCAAGGAAGCCCGCATCAACCTTCATGGCTACATGCCAACCCACTTTCCAGGGCCATCCCCTACACCTTGTGACTAGGCCCCAGCCCTCCCCACATCCTGTTCTCAGAGAACACGTGGCTGCCTAGGGAAAGATAATGTCATTACCACACTTCCCCTCTGTGGAGGAGGATCTGATTGACTGGAGAGGGAGCCAGAGTTCTCTGCCTGAACAGGCTAAATGATCTGAAGTAAATCTCCTAGTTTCACAGAGGGACAGGAAGAATGACTAGATAATCTTGAGATCACCTGATACAGTGAAAGATACATACCTAAAGACAGAGGATGACAGACCACCCTGCTTCCAGAAAAAAATAAATGAATTTTATAGGGTAAAAAGCCAACTTCTTTTACTTTTCAAGATTGTAAGACAACCATGCCAGTGTCTTTCTTTGATCAGTGAACCAGAAGATACAAAACCACAGAAAAAAATGTATTTTCAAAAGATTCCCAAGTGTCACACAAGTCTCATACAGTAATCCTAAATACCAACACTGGCATTTCTGCTAAGGCAGTGTGATTTAATGGGCCTTGAGTGGCATTACCCAATTTAGGAAAAGAAAATGACTTCCAATCTGTAAGAGCAGCAACCAAACAAATTTAGAGTTGTGAAGGAATACCACAGCCCTACTCATTGTTAATGTCTTCACTTCTCTCTAATCAGCTCATTCCCCTGGCTCCCCTCTGTTTTCCCTTCCTAGCCTATAAATAAATGTGTAAAGAATGTGGCTGAACATTCCATGTTGAGGGAGGTCCTCCTAGCTGATCCAAAGTCAAAAGTCATAAGTCAGATGTCATTCTTCAGTGATGCCTGAGTGAACACACCATTCTTCAGTGCAACAAGAGCCTCCCTGGGTTTCAAAAAGGGAATTTCAACTTCCCATGCCTAAGCAGGTTGCTCCTACCTCTCATACAACCTGCTGGTAGCCACACCTAACCTTGCAGCTCAGTTCAACTCGTGGCTGCATAAAGTTAATCACATAGGCCTTGAGAAAATAAAAGATTCTCAAAAATCCTCCAGCAAAGTGTCATGTGACTTTGTAAAACCAGGTTTACTTTTGGAAAAGGCCTTACCTAGGTCAAACAAAAAGGGAGGGTGGAGGCTTTGTTCAACAATACAGAACATCCAGCTTACTAGTTTGTGTCAGTCCATAGCTTGAGATAACCTTTCTAAAACTTTGTTGTTGCTATGCCCTCTAAACTTACAAGCTCATCTACCAATTTATTGAAGCCAGTAAAAACCTTTCAGCCTATGCAACAATATCAACATTTTTAGCACCCCACCCACCACATATCAATATCCTCGACATCAAGCACCAAAGTGAATGCACAGAAACATACTCAGCTAACTATATAATATAATTATATTCATATATTTAGTTCTCGGTGTAGAACATTCTCTATTATCTTAACTTTCATCTAGTGTCTTCAGAAACAAACAGAAAACAGGCCCATCAGAATCTCTCCAGAAATAACCAAGTTTCTCAAATGACCTAAGCAACAAACATCATTGTGCAATTTTAGGAGGCAGAGGAAGCCCTGACTGAGTGAAATCTTGAGTGAATGTGTGCTGTTGACATGGGCAGCAACTCAGACTTGTGCAGGAATGATAAAGACTTCCCTGCAGGATGAGGCTCAGAGTGCAAGTGTTGACAGTGTGGACAAAAATCTACCATAGTACTTCCAACCCCATATTCATGGCCTGAAGATCCCTCCCCTAGAGAGGCTGCTCCTTCTGAGACTAGCTAACCCAGAATCCTTGATCCAGCTGTATGCCATCAACCCTGACTCCTTGTTCATCTGTATGTAACGACCCTGCCTAAGCCATCCTCAGCTGTATGCAGGAATCCTACCTTTCTATTCAAATCTATGTAATAAATACACCGAGCTTCCAGGGTGCTGTGGCTTCTCCAGCAGAGATCCCAAACCAAGGGATCCTAAATATTTCTGTATCTCTGTGTATTAATTTGTCTTCATTTCTTGGCTGCCCTAGTCAGGTCTGTCGCTGGAGGTGGTAAAGAGACATGGCATGTAATCAAATAGAACTCTATTCATCTATCTATAATTCTAACAGGACTTGGATAATCAACTAAAGCTACCTTTCAACTTACTATGGACATTTCAAATCGGAACCATACCCCTACAATAGAGAGAGAGAGAGAGAGAGAGAGAGAGAGAGAGAGAGAGAGAGAGAGAGNAGAGAGAGAGAGTGTGTGTGTGTGTGTGTGTGTCTGTGTGTCTGTGTTGCACAGGAATCTGCCAAACCATGAATGTGGAGGTTCAAGGACAAGCTTTAGAGTTGGTTTTCTCCTTCTACCATGTGGGTTCTGGGGATCAAACTCAAGTCATGCGGCTTGGCAACAAGTGTCTATCTCCCTGACCCATCTAAGCAAATTTCTAAAGAGCTAACATGCTCTGAAGGATAAAGCTATTAGAAAAAAAAATTAATGAAAGGGGTGGGGTACTTATAATGTTATTCAGAAACCAAAAAGAGGATCCAGGACAAAGAAAAACAATTCATGTCTTCCAAATGTCAAAGAGATACAGATGATAAATGAAATCCTTACAAAGGGCATCAAGTTAAATGTTAAGGCCCCTGCTCCCATCTCCCAGGCCTTCCCAGAATCTATCAGAAGAGAATAAATTAGACCTGCTCACCAAGTTGGTTTTATATGCCAATTCATCAGCTGTAGGAGCGAGGTGTGTCACAGGCAGAGGAAAGAAATACTAAAGAAAAAACTGAAAAATTGGGCTAATGTACAAGACAGAGAGGAAGCTGCTTCTACTGCTTCACTAAGATACCAGTGTAGCATGATAAGCGCAACACCTACAGATCTCACATAACCTAAGTTATCAAATTTAAGGAGCATTGGATAATATACCTCATACAGAGAACCTATCTTCTTATGGACAGATCAAGAGGGGCAATCATTGACAAAATGTTCAACCCTCACCCAATTCACCCCCAACCACACATAGAAAAAAGGAAATGAAATCTACCAACACAGAAAGGACCTGGGTGTGGGCCCCAGCCAAGGCTGCCTGACCTCTTCAGAAGAGCAAGGATTCACTGATTTCACAAACTATTTTTGGCCTCTTGTGTAAGGGTTCCTCTAATCATCATCTCTTCTGCACATTCTCAATCCCACTCATACCATAACCACCCCTTCTACCCTGGATCTCACATCCTTCTTTCCCCTGACTCCTTCAGACTGGGACTTTAAGTTTGTACATCTGGAGTCCCTCATCACAAAACAATAAATACCCACAGATTCTCAATCTGTTCATCCATCTACCCAAAAAGCATCAGCGGAGGACTTAGAGAGAGGTGTGTCCCCTGCAAAACAGATAAGTCATGGTCATCACTGGTTCAAATGTCAGTTTCCTCATCTATTAAAAGAAAATCAAGCAGAACTACTGCTCTCCAGAGGGTCACACCTACAGTTTAGAGGCAGAGGGGCTGGAGAGATGGCTCAGGGGTTGAGAGTACTCACTGCCAAAGAATGACCTGAGTTCAGCTCCCAGTACACATCGGATAACTCACAAACATCTAAATCTCCAGGTCCAAAGTATAAGCATGTAAGTCAGCCTAT
>BDUI01000618.1:46415-60912 GCA_002335545.1 Apodemus speciosus | reverse complement strand
CACACACACACACACACACACACACACACAGACACACACACGCACGCACGCACGCACGCACACGCACACACACACAAATTCGGTTTTATCTTAAATATTAGAGGGTAAGATTTGATGAGATTTAGGGAAAGATGACGTTATTAAGCACATAGCTAGGTATATTCTCATATTCATGTACTTTTCTCCTGAATCCTAATATCCCTACTAACCTGAACCTTAACAATTGGAAAACAGTATGTGTCAAAAGTTTAGGTACTACACCCAAGGACTTACAGCTCTATGTAAAGGTTGTGAATTAGTTCCAATAGGCCTGCTTCATTTATCTATGGCTATCACTTTCCCTTCCCTCAAATCACCTTAATGCTGACCAAATCCCCAATCCTGATCTTGAAGAAGTGATCTCCAGTGTCACTAGAAAATCATTTACATCAACCTCACTCACTCACTACTCACAAATAACATGTCAGTTCTAATGAGCAGAAGGACCTTTACATACTCCTGGCAACTACGCCATCCCTGGAGTAGAGGTACAAGACTTGAAAAAAAGAGTAAAGGCTAAGAAGTCTTGATGAGAAGTACTCATTCATCTGTGCCATGGGCGGAACCACTGGCAGGAATCCCAGTGGTTTTGTCTCTCGAGAATTAATAACATAAAACTAGGTTAGCACCTACAATTCTAGGTATGACTAGAAAAGGCAGATCAAGTAGTAAGCAGAAGAGAAGGCATTCCTAAATCAACTCCTGCTACAACTCTGACATGTACAGGGGACTGAGTGACAAGGCCTTGGAAACATGCTCCCTCCACCACAAAATTCCCATGGAATAACTGCTCAAACAGGCATGTACCCAAAGAACCACACAATGTCTAACAGTGCAATGCGTAAAAGGACTATAAAGGAAGTGAGAGCCGGGAAGTGGTGGCGCATGCTTTTAATCCCAGCACTTGGGAGGCAGAGGCAGGTGGATTTCTGAGTTCGAGGCTAGCCTGGTCTACAAAGTGAGTGAGTCCCAGGACAGCCAGGGCTACCCAGAGAAACCCTGTCTTGATAAACCAAAAAAAAAAAAGGGGGGGGGAGTGAGAATGCCTCCCTTGCCAAGTAGGCCTACTACTACAGACACACCGGGGTATGACACTCACAACTCCACAATCTGTCTTCCTTCAAAAGGATTCAATACTCTTCCTGTCAAAAGTAGTCCCACAACAACACAAGGAGGTAACTCTTCAAAAAGACAGGTTAGACTTTTAGGGGACTCAACAAGAGACAAGGATGGAGTATTGAGGAAGGAGCGAGAGGAGCTGGCTGCAATCCTAGACTTGTACGTTGAATGCAGCTTTGGACTTTAGCGTTTGCTTTCAAATCTCTCTAAGTACTATCTATCAACAGCAGCTGCCTACTGACCAGATCTGGGGCCGCCTGTAATGAAAAGCAGCAGTGTGCGAAAGAACAGTGGGGTGAAGGAAGACCATCTACAGGGGGGTTGTCTACTCCAAAGATCCCATTTTAATTCTCATCTTAGGTAATTATGACCTCCAACTGTACCCCAGAAAGAGACAGAGTAGTTTAGTTAGTTGGCAACCCACATGATTTCTAATTTGCAATAAGCAGCAAAACTGTAACTCAGAATTAAAAAACCTACAATGTATCTGGTTCGAGGAAAAAAAAAAGGACTTCTGAATATCTAAAAAAAAAAAATAGCTCTAGAGGCAGGCGGATTTCTGAGTTTGAGGCCAGCCTGGTCTACAGAGTGAGTTCCAGGACAGCCAGGGCTACACAGAGAAATCCTGTCTTGAAAAACAAAACAAAACAAAAAAAATAGCTCTAAGGCTGAGCATGGCATATAACCCTACCATCTCAGCTGCTGAGGTAGAAGGTCCCTTTGAGACCAGCCTGCGCAACACAGGGAGAACTTTTCTTAGGAAAAAACCTGGAACTATAAAAAATTGATAATCCAATTGACAGTCTATGTAGGGATTGGCAACTTTCTCTCTGGGCCACATACAGCCTCTGATACACAGTCTTCTGGGTTTTTTTTTTCTTAATAATACCTTTAAAAAAGATTAATTTTTAATCATGTGTAGGTGTGTATGTCTGTACGTGGGAGTCTGTAGAACAGCAGGTGCCCATGATTACAGCCTCAGATCCCCTGAGACTGGAACTCCAGCCAGGTGTGAGCTCCTAATGGGAGTGCCGAGAATAGGACGCGTCTTCTGAAAAAGCAGCAAGTGTTCTACCCGCTGGACCATCTCTCCTGCCGACAATGTTCCTTATTAGTTATGTGTTCTGTGATTACCATACAAAGTGATGAGTTTCACCATCGCATTTGCATTCATACTGTTTTTGCCCCTCACCAAATTCCTCCCCTAACCTGTCCTGCTCCTGCTGGACTAACTCCCCTGGGCTTTCATGTTACACATATTCTATTATCCATTTAATTTTCCCCCTTCTGCCCATCTGCTAAAGTCTCTCTATATATCCACACTTTCTCATATACATATATGTATAACTTAAAACCCAGGACCCACATGAGAGAAAACATGTAAGTATGAGTACTCTGCCTAGTAGGATTTCCAGTTCTACCTATTTTCCTGAATATCTCATGATTTCATTTTTTTCTTACAGCTGAATAAAATTTTTTATATATACTATTTACTTTTTCCATTCAAGCCATTAGTTTTGTTTGTTTGTTTGTTTGTTTGCTTGTTTGTTTGTTTAGACAGAGCCCTGGCTATCCTGGAATTTACTATGTAGACCAGGCTGACCTTGAACTCACAGAAATCAAAAACAAAAAAACAAACAAAACTAATGGTCTTGCTCAGTACTAAACTCCCATGTTAGAGTACTGACATGCTGGTCAGATGTGCCCCACTGATAAAAATAGTGGCATGACAGGTAGCCAATTTCTTCCTGATTGAATGAGGCCCCCTCCACAGGAAGGATTCCATGCCTGGTACTGTAACCTGGTCAAAAGTCCATGCCTGAGATCATAGGCCCTACAGGAGAACCTACTTAATGGTGTTTTGCAAAATGGCCGTGCTGTCAAACTGCATTCTAAATATTTATGTTTATATTCATAGATTTGTACCGCTCAGCTCTGATCAAAGAAGCTTTTTTTTCTTTTTTTTTTTTTTTGCCAATGGTTAATAGTTAATGCGGAGATTGGTCGAAGTGCCAAAAACAAGTCAAAAACAAGTATCACCGAGTGCTCAGTTATGGATGAGTTATCATTATCAATCTCCTCCAATTCACGTCTCAGGAAACATTGCTGAAAGGGGAGTCAACAGAAGGGAAGAACTGACCGTTGAGGGGGAGAGCTGTAAAATGCTGCCATCTGGAATGGCATGGCTGCTGTGCACACAAACTCACAGATGTGAAGCAGGCAAAGTGGTGGATGGGTCTGATAAATATACATTGTATAAATGCACTAAAATTTCAAAGAATAAAAAAATTCCTTACAATGGATGTAAAGTATCTCTGTGGTAGTACTTAAAGGTGACTTGGGTAATACGGCTTAGTCACACGGCAGTTCTATTTTTAGTTTTATGAGAAACTGCCACACTGATTTCCGTAGTTACTGTACCAGTTTCCACTCCCAACAATAAATAAATAAGGGTTCTACTTTCCCCACATCTTCACCACCACTTATTTGTCATTTGACATTTTTTATATAAAATAACCATCGTGACTGTGGTAAAGTCGAATCTCTAAATAATTTAAGTTTGCGTTTCCTTGATGGCTAAGGATAGTGAGCATTTTGGCACCCGAGATAGTTGGCATGCAAGATGTGCCAGCGGCCAAGCCTGACAATCTTAGTCCAATCTCCAGGACCCACGGAGTAGAAGGAGAGAACCAACTCCCACAAGCTTCCCTCCTGTGACTAGACCTAAGAGACTCATGATCTGGTTAGGAATTTCCCTCACAGGACTAGAGAGAAGAAACTCATCATTCAGACATGCCCATATTCTGAGTCTCACTGTGGCTCTTCACAACTTTCCTTCTATGAGAAAGAGGGGGGTGGGGACAAGGACGGGATCACAGGCCTGTAATCCTCGCATTTAGAAGTCAGAGAAATAATGTGAGTTCAAGACTAGGTTGACTACATAATGGTATTTGTGGCAAGAAAGTGGGAGGAGGAGAAAGGCATACAGGGAAGAGGAACTCTCTTGGAAGCTGTTTAGAGAAAAGAAATTCTAAAGTATCCTTGTCTTTTTTCCACATTAACCATCTTCGCATGACCCTGGGAAAACAAGCTTATTCTCTAGTCAGGGTCCCTCAGGTGGAGCAGTGAGGAAACAATCACAGACAACACTGTGAAATGGTACCAGAAGATGTGTGCAGGGGCATGATGCTCTTTGGATGTACTGTAATAGCAGGGCCTCGGACCTAGTAGAGGCTGATCTATGGGTGGCCCTATTCCCTAATCAGGAATAAAGGCTACTGGGTTAAATAGGAAGTAGGACACAAACAGTGGTTAATTCCCAAGTACCCTGTTTGGACACAAGACAGAACACCATCCCAGCACTTCCATATAGAGCTGGAGTGAAGTCACCAAGTCCTTGGGCTCTTACTCACCAACTGCCTGTAATGTTCCTACTGACTGAATGCCTTGGTGCCCACAGCATTACTCACCACCCATTCTGTGCTAGTCCCACCCCCACCCCAGCCCAATTCTGCAACATGCCCAGACAATGAACTCACCCTACAAAGAGAGCTACTCATTTCCCTTGGGGTACTTAGTTACTTTGAACCCCACACCTTCCCCAGCATTTTTGCGGGGGGGGGGGTTAGGGCTACAATTCCCATTTCCTCTAACCCTGACCAAGTTTAGGGAATTCCCAACTGAGCTACCAGGGCCACTTCTACCTCCAGGTACCAGAGTATGAAGGACCCAGAGTAAAATTTTAGTTCGTCTCAACTGTATTCTTGCTGTCTGGCCCCTGGGATAGGACTCTCCTTTCTCAGTTTATTTTCTTGCAAGTAACAAAAAGAAGCTCCTATTAGAGATACAGCTATCTTAACTTTTACCCAACATTAGGATTACTTAGGGAATTAGTTAAAAATCCTTATGCTCAGTCTTAACCCATACCAACTAGAGCCTATATGAATGCCTATCAATATGCCAATATGTAGTGCACAGGCAAACTTGAGTTTCTTGAGCACAAGGTCAGAAGACAGCAAGTCTAACTCCCTCCACCCAGAGCTCAAATTCCACTCTAAGAAGMGGTGCTCTCCAGCTAAAAGTGTGGCAGAGGAATGCCTTGTCGGGCATCAGTGGGAGGAGAGGTCCTTGGTCCTGTGAAGGCTCAATAGAAGTCCCAGCATGGGGAAATCAAGGGGAAGGAGGTGGAAGTGGGTGAGGTGGCGGGGCATATACTTGGAGGCAGGGGGTGGGAGGAGGGGTTGGAGGTTTTCAGGGATGGTGGGAAAACAGGAAAGGTTTTAGCATTTGAAATGTAAATGAAGATTATATTCAATAAGAAAAATTTAAAAAAGAATGAAGGATGATATCTTACATTTATAGATTAATTATGTCCTAAACTTTTTAAACTGATACGTAAAAACTGTGCATATTTGTAGGGTACCGTACATGTTTTGAAATGTTTAATGTTTAAAAATCTAAAAATTGCCAGGCAGTGGTGGCGCACGCCTTTAATCCCAGCACTTGGGAGGCAGAGAGGCAGGAGGATTTCTGAGTTTGAGGCCAGCCTGGTCTACAGAGTGAGTTCCAGGACAGCCAGGGCTATACAGAGAAACACTGTCTCGAAAAACCAAAACCAGAAAAAAATATATTTATTTCTTTACATGCTTGCCACTTCTTTGTGATTAAAATATGTAAAATAATAAATAAATAAATAAATAAATAAATAAATAAATAAATAAATAAAAGAGGTGCTCTAACAAGTAATCTCCAGCTTCCTTCTTAGCCACTAAGGTTATGGTAGGGGTGTTTGTTGAATTATTTTTTGTTTTCTTTTGCTTTGTTTGTACATAGTCCTGGATGGCCTGCTGGAGCAGCCTTGACCTCACAAAAATGTTCCTCTATTGAGCAAGAGGAGTTGCCATGGTATGAATATGCTTGGCCCAGGGGGTGGCACTATATGGCGGTGTGGGCCTTGTTGGAATAGGTGTGTCACTGTGGGTATAGGCTATACAATCCTTGTCCTAGCTGCCTGGAAGTCAGGATTCTGCTAGCAGCCTTCAGATGAAGATGTAGAACTCTCAACTTCTCCTGCCCCATGCCTGCCTGGATGCTGCCATGTTCCTGCCTTGATGATAATGGACTGAACCTCTGAACCTGTAAGCCAGCCCCTATTAAATGTTGTCCTTATAAGAGTTGCCTTGGTCATGGTGTCTGTTCACAGCAGGAAAACCCTGACTAAGACAGGAGTATATATAACTGCCTTTGGAGGCTGTTTAGAGAAAAGAAACTTCTAAAGTATCTTTGTATTTTTTCCATATTAACCTTCTCCTCGTGAGCCTGTCAAGACAAGCTTATTCTTTAATCAGGGTACCTCACATGAAGCAGTGGGGAAACTTTCTTCAGGTTGAGATTTCTGACTGGTACTAGCGAACCCAAAACTTCCACTCCTTTCATTTCTTCAGCAGTTCAGATCCATACACATGCACATGTCAGGCGAGCACTCCATGACCAAGCTACTTTGCTCGCACTAAGTTCTCCCTTTTGAAACCTTCCATTGAGTCCAGAAGGGAAATGTGACAATGTATTTTCACTAACATAGACATCTGTCTTTTACAAAGAATTCAGAGAACTAACTAGTTTAATCAAAACGTGAAAAGAAACTGGTTGGCGCATGCCAGTTGGAAAACTAAAGCAGAAGCAAGAGGACCAAGAGTTCAAGGCCATCCGTCCTCAGCTATATGGTGAGTTCGTAGCCAGACTGAGCTACATTAAAATCTGGCTCAAAATAAAAATAAAGAAAGAAAAGTAAGCGACAGGAAACTAAAATCAATGTTCGCATTCCTATTAAGGTATAAGACCCTATATTGCTTAGGTCTAAGCAAATGCCAAGCAATGCTCACTTACTACAAAGCAACTATGTGCATGACAAAGTGAAATAAGTTACTGGCACAACCAGATGGAAAGGGCAATTAGCCTTGAGAGCAATGGTCTGACACTAGCAACAGGATGGGTAACATGGGAAGACAACTGCCAGGCCCCAAGAAAAAGCATTCGGAATGTAAACAAAGAATATAGAAAATAAAAAAAAATGAAAAAAAAAAAAAGAAAGAAAACAATGGAACAGCTGGCCAACCCCACATAGCCCCCCCTAAACTGCAAGAGTTCTCTCTAAACTTCATCTTTTTAAACTTCACTTCTGAGTCACGAAATTAAAAGAGACTGGGGGAGATTAGCTGCTACTGGAATGGGGAAAGGGTCAAATATTCAAAAGGGATTCTTCCCTGCAAATCTCAGAACTCTGGCCTAGTCGTGACTAGAGAGAAAGTCTAGGTCTTTATGAAGCAATGTTTGTCTCCCTTTCCCACATCAAATCCTGCAGACCAAAACGTATCTTCTTCCTGTCCTCTGACACTGGTCCCCACGGTGGATTAGAGAAGCTTTACAGTTCTTTACTCACTCTGAGCCTTGATTTCTCTGTATGAAGAGATAACTCCTAACTTGCTAACCAGAAAAAGTTAGTAAGTGTATTTTAAGAACAGTAAGGGGGTGGAGGTGGGGCTTCACAACTACAAAGCAGACCACAAATGAAGAGAATTACTACCATTTTGCTGGTGTTATTTGTCTTGTCTAGACCACCAGAGAGAAGGCTAGGGATGGATGTATCTCTCAGTTGGTAGAATGTTTGGATACCACCCATGAAGTCCTGGGGCTCCTTCAATCCCCAACACCTTTTTAACCAGGTACTAGTTTATGCTGATAATTTCAGCATTAGGCTGGCTATCTCAAAACAAAACAAACAAACAAAAAAAAAAACAACACCACAGAAAACAGACATGGGGTAAGAAAACAATAAAGTTAGGGGCACTTGACAATATTTATAGAGCAATACTAGAAAACCTGAAAAGCGGTATCTAATTCATATCAGACTTGGCTATTTTAAATAGGAAACTCCTATTTTAAATAGGAGTTGCCTCCTAGAAATAGAACTTCATCTCAGCTTCCCGATCTTAGTGTTTTCCTTTCTGATCTGCTCAACAGCTAAAAGATCTTGCTTAAAATGAGTCATAATGGTTTTCCAGATTTTGTGAGCTTGGCTCTTCATACCAAAGGCTCAATCCCAGTAGAGTATAGGGAAGAAACATTCAAACCTTCCCTGGAACACAGTCCATACAGGGTGCACAAAACCCATTTTAAAGATCAACACACACACAACAAGGGGTTATGGTAACAATAGCAATATAGCCACTTTGCAGTGGAAATCTGTGAGAGCATTATTTACTCAACTAATTACATATTTTTGCACTATCCCTTGAAAGAACCAACAGAATTTACATACCCTATGGTCACATGGCTTAGGACATGTGGAAGAGAGATCAAAGCTGATTATACAGCAATGCCTCATTGATCCCAAATGGTCTATGAATAAGCTGATCCAAAGTGAACTTTTTTCTGATAACTGAAGCTTACCCTTTTAAATATAACCATTCCTAATGATGAGCCAAACGTTTTCATCTGACATGCTCTACTGCCTTTGTCAACAGAGGCCATTAAAACATGATTTAAACTTCTCTGAGCACTTCAATCCTATATGCTTGATTTTCTACAGAGCTAACAGTTGAGAGCTTTCCAATTTGACCTTATCCAATTTGCTCATTAACTCTGAGGCTAGCATGATCATCCTCACTTTACTAATATGAATAGAATATGAAGCTGGAGAAAGTTAAAGAACTACCCTAAGGTTATAAAGACAGTATGGAAGGACTGACCTTCCCACAAGGCTGACCTACAAGAAATGCCAGGGATTACCTGGAGGAAATTCTTATAAAGCTAAACAACAAACCACACAGACTCCCACGTGGGGTTCAGCTCAGAAGTAGAGAGAGCTCTCTCACCTGACATCCACAAAGACATAGATTTAATCCCTAGCACAGCTTATAACTTAGTCACACACACCCATAAATCCCAACCCATTTTTCTTGCTGGGCATGGTGGCACACCACATGGAATTAGCACTTGGAATTTGGTGAGTTCTAGGCCACCCACAGCTACTTACTAAAACTGTCTCAGAAAGAAAGGGATGGTGGGAAAGAGGGAGGGAGGAAGAGAGGAAGGGAGGAAGGGAGGGAGGGAGGGAGGGAGGGAGGAAGGAAGGAAGGAAGGAAGGAAAAGGAGAGGTAAAAAGAAAAAATGACTTTCCTTTCTTTCCTTTTCTCTTTCTGGGAAATAATCTCAGATCTTTACTTTCTGTGCTTCACAATAAGTCAGAAAGTTCCAATACTCAGTCTGTAGGCTACTTCCTGTTTGTCTAAAGGGGAAAGCAAAAGTACCTACAGTGGCCTAGATGCTCAGCACAGCCAAGGTCAGCCTCTGGTGGTAGAGGCTGCTTGATTAAAAGAAGGGCAAGCAAGCCGGGCGTTGGTGGAGCACGYCTTTAATCCCAGCACTTGGGAGGCAGAGGCAGKYGGATTTCTGAGTTHGAGGCCAGCCTGGTCTACAGAGTGAGTTCCAGGACAGCCAGGACTACACAGAGAAACCCTGTCTCGAAAAACCAAAAAAAAAAAAAAAAAGAAGGGCAAGCAGAAGCTCCACCCTCTATACTATGGAAGTCTGGCAACTGGAAACACAAGAGTGAGGCGGAGCTTGCCACAAATGGGAAGAAAGAAACTAGCATTTCTGGTACTTCTGCTTTTCCTCTCTTGGCTTGGCATCTTCAAATGATCAATATACTCAAATTAGTATATTTCTAAGACTAGGACCAGCAATAAATAGGCTAGATTTACTTATTGTTCACTTGTTTGTTTGTGTTTATTTATACATTTGTATTTTACAAGTCACCACTTCCCTCAACTAGGTGACTCAAGTACATGCGAACAACCCTGCAAAGCCTCTTTTATGGACAAAATATGCATGTTAAAAGGAAAAAAGAGAGGAGATTTAACTCTGTTTCACTGTTCACTGACAGGCCTTCACACTGGTCTTTTTTGCAGAGGCAAGTGCTCACCAATACACATATGGGTGCACTCACAGTTTTGCTTCTTTCATTTCACACAGCTTCGTCGTCCAGCATTCTTCTGATAATCAGGCCTTTCATTTAGGTGCTACCTAGAAACAAACTATTCCAAACTGGAAAACCACAAAACAGGGATGAGACTATTATATGCATAAGTCCGCAAGCTGCCTTACCAAGATGTACTCTACAAAGATCACTTGAGATACAGATGAAATCACAGCAATTTCTCTTCCAGGATGAGCACAGAAAGAGAAGCATCCAAAAATCCCACATCAGTACACCTTTTCTCCTAGGCAAGCAAATGTCCTTTTTATTTCCCATTTGATAAAGTGTATGGGCTCTGCACAGCAGAGTAACTCAACCTTGAAATGCCAGCACTGAGGTGAAGATAACAGCTACTAAATTCAAGGTGATCCTCACTTACATAGCACAAAAGAGGCCAAACCTGGAGTACATGAGACCTTGACACAGAGGAAAAAAAGAGGGCAGGGGATGGATATAGCTAAGCAGTTAAAAGCATGTACTACTGTTCCAAAGGACCTGAGTTGGCTTATCGGCACAAGTTCTGGATAGCTCACAACCACCTGTGACTCCAGCTCCAAAGCCCTCTTCCAGACCACAGATCATTTGCATTCCCATGGACATACCCACAAAGAGACACATAGTTTTTAATTAAATATTTTAAAAAGAAAAGAAAATATATGGACTTTTTATATGTACAGAGTTCCACCTGTTTCTTCATTTGCTTATTTATACCCATTCAGAATTTAAAACCTGATTTAAGATAACTTCCCTATACCTAAGGAGTTTTTCCCTTAGCTACATGGAAACAAAGCAAATTGTAGAACAATGCAGATTACTGCACCATGCATGCTTAAAGATTCATGTGTGTAAATGTATTTAAAACAGTATAAGCATTAGCAGGATGTGGCAGCATACACCTGTAACTCGGTAAATAGAAGCTAAGGCAGGAGGATGAAAAAACTCAAGGCTAATCTTGGCTTCATGTAAAAACATTGTCTAGAAAGAAAGAAGGAAAAAAGAAAGAAAGAAGGGAGGGAGGGAAGAAAAATAAACAGGAAAGGGCTAGTCTACATTTACATTGCTTAAAAGTGGTCCCCTCAGAAGAGTAGTCAGGCACAGAAGAGACTTCCTATTTTTCTGTTTTGTCTCATTTCTTGCCATTTGTCGGTTTAATTTAGAGGGTGGGGTGGTTTGAAAGAAAAAGGTTCCATATGCTCATAGGGAGTGGCACTGTTAGAAGGTGTGGCCTTATTAAAGGAAGTGTGTCACTATGGGCGCAGACTTGGAGGTCTCAGATGCTCGACCCAAGCCCAGTGTCACTGTCTCTTCCTACTGCCTGAGGATCTGGATGTAGAACTCTCAGCTCCTTCTCAAGCACTATGTCTGCCTTCATACTCCATGATAAGAACTAAACCTCTGAACTGTAAGCTGATTTCCTTCATAAGTGTTGCCATGGTCATGGTATCTCACTACAGCAATAAAATCCTAACTAAGACAGACAGAGAGTCTCACTAAGTGGCCCTGGCTTTCCTAGAATTCACTAGGTAAACAAGCTTGTTCTCAAAGTTATGATCCTTCTGTCTCTGCCTCTGCAGTGCTGGAATTACAGATGTACATCATCATACCCAGCCCTATGTTGTTTGCTGTTTGTTTGTGTTTCTTATCAAATCAAATAACGTATTCATTTCATAATGAAAACAATGGCATGCATCTCTAATCCCAGCATTTAGGAGGCAGGGGCAAGTATATCTCTGTATGTTTGAGACTAGCTTGGTCTACATTGAGAATTCCAGGATAAGCAGGGCTACATGGAGAGACCCTGTCTCAAAAAATCAAAAAAGTAAGGAAGGGAGGGAGGGAGGAGGGAGGGAACGAGGGAGGGCAAACAAACACAAGTCTATAGTAACGATTTTGGAGTTTTGGTTTCTTTGGAAAACACAGAAATGTTTTCACTTGATCCCATGTTTTGGGATATGAGGCTGCTTCAGATTGTCTATAGCAGCTGACTATGATTTTCTTTGTGCTCTTGCAGGGTTGTGATTTTGCCAGTGACAAATAGTTTCTGTGATTGTGAATTCTAGGGACTTTTCAGAGGGTATATAAATGCCCTGAGAGGCAGAGTAGGTTGGTGTTTGGTGGTTGGTTGCAGTTTGTTAAGTAGTCATGAACAAAGAAGAACAAAAAGATATTAGCTATTCTAATGGCAAAGATCAATCTTGCCCCAAAGGAACCTGATTCTCCTAACCAGCAGGAAGTAGCCTAATGATAATGTCACCCCCTTTCCTTTCTATCCTTTTTTCTCTCATATCTACTGTTAGGGGGTTGAAAGGGTAGGAAACGGGTAKATAAACATGGAAGAAAGAAGAACCTACAAAGCAGCAAATTCCAGCTACACAAGTCCACATCTGGGCCTATTTGCCTATAATTCTAGCTACTGGGTGGGTGGGCTAAGCCTCAGAAGTTCAAGGTCAAGGCCCACTTGACCTACTGAGAGAGTTTAAGTTTAATGTAAAGAAATCTTCCAAAACAAATTTATTAGGCATGATAGTACACACCTGTAACACCAGAAATCAGGAAACAGAAGCAAGAAGATCATAAATTCAAGGTCATCCTCAGCCTATACGGCAAGTTTAAGGCAAGCCTGAGCTACATGAACTAGCTCAAGAATAGCACATGATAAAATAAAAATAAAAAGTAGAAAGAGTGCTGGGAGTGTGGTTTATCAAGTGCTGCTTGCCTGGCATATTCAAGGCCCTAGGTTGAATTCTTTGTACTGCCAAAAGGTAAAGTCCAAAAGTGTAAGATAAAAACATTCTGTAAAAAAAAAATCTACCCTCCAGTCTATGTCCAGTAACATTCTTGGCACAATGTCTAGCTCGGCACTCTAAAACAAATAGAAAAAATCCTTTAAAACCAAATTGGAAGAGTCCTTTAATAACAATAACTGTCGAGTGTGATCACACACACCATTAATCCCAGCATTTAGGAAACAGAGACAAACAGATCTGTTTGAGTTCGAAGCTAGACTGGTCTACATTCCAAATCCCCTGCCACCCAACACTGCATAGTGAGATCCAGTCTCAAAAACAAAACAAAACATGGGCTCTATTTTATGACATGCAACCTTACCTACTAAGCTTAATACTACATCTTCCAATGCAAACCACATCTCTATCTCAGAAGTGAATGGAAGAAAATCCTCTCCATTTCCCATAAAAGAATGCTACTTTGACTACAACATGTCTAAACCTGTAAAGGTACGCAGCTCTGGGCTCTCAGGCAGCCGTGGAGTATGTGGCTATAGTAGCAATAGCTGATGGGTATTTCAACAACATGATCTCTAGGGTTTCCTTGTTATCCCATCCATCTATGCTGGGCTCTACCCAAACCTCTTCAGATCTGATTACATAATTGAGTCCTGCCTACTGGCACTGCCATAATGAACACTACACATACCAAAAGAAATTTACACTAGGTAATGCCTCAAATATGTACTCTACAGCCAAAGTCTGGGCTGCGCCACAAAGGCAGATTGAAATGCTCACACAGCTGCCTATTAGAATCCACTAAAGGCTTTGATTTCAATACTCCCCCTTGGCAAGAAAACTACTGTGTGAAGACATGGAAAAGGGAGGTGGAAATTGACTGTGATCAGGCTGACCACTCACATATAAATGGACACTATAAGGTACACAAGAAAAACAAACGCCTTTCCATTTCCTGGCACTATTATACTCCACCCTGCCAGGGACCAAATAAATCCGCCTTAGGTGCTTTCCAGGAGACTATGGAGCTGTTCAACTTGCTGGCAGATCTATTTAATGAATAGGAAATATATCTACTCAACATATATTTCTTGAGTACCTAATCTGTGTCAGGCACTATGCTAGAGTCTATATATGGATAGCAGGAACTCTGCTCTCATGAAACTGACACAGTAGTAGATTCACCTTATACTCTAGTGCAGTGGTTCTTCACTAGTGGGTCTTGACCCCTTTGGGTAGCACCTCTGATATTGTAAGACACTTTACAATTCATAAAAGTAGCAAATTTATAGTTATGAAGTAGAAAAAAATAATTTTATGGTTGAGGTCACCACAACATGAGGAAGAGTCACGGCATTAGGAAGGTTGAGAACCACTAGAGTGGGTTTGGCTAATACAATACGAAGAATATAATCCTGAAAATGGTCTGGACTTCAAAAGCAGCTTTTCTGCGTATGAGTTAACTACACGACTTTTCTAATTTGCTTTGTGACAGGGTTTCACATGTCCCAAACTGGCCTCAGTGTGTGTGTGTGTGTGTGTGTGTGTGTGTGTGTGT
>BDUI01000617.1:221764-237244 GCA_002335545.1 Apodemus speciosus | reverse complement strand
GTTGTACTCTTATTTTATGTCACCTATAGTTTCTAAGTTATTCCACTCTGCATTCTCCTTCTAATCTTGTTTTCTTCTGACTAAAAACTTCTCAGTTCAGTTCTTCTCTTAGCTCTGTTCCTCTCACTAAATTCTTCTGGTTTCTCTTCTCTTTGACTCAGCCCTTAAACATCTTTCAGAAACTAGTTGGGAAGAGAAAGAGGAAGAGGGGGAATGGGAGGTGGACGAGAAAGGGTGACAGTATTGAATATGATCAAAATGTATTCTATATACATATCTATATGTCATAATGAAACCCATCATTAGGTATAAATAGTATGCTAATAAAGCATAAACAAATTATGCTTTCTATTCTCAAACAAAGGAAGTCCATGCACACAAATATTTGTGTGCATATTTTTCCCCTGAAATAATGATAATAATTTAGAATGAGACTGGTACACACTGCAGGTGTGGCTGTAACTGAACAAGAATCACCATGAGCACAGTCTTGGGAGAATGATACTGGGAAGTCTTTCCCACCTCTGCTTAAGTACTTAGACACACAAGCTTTCATGTGGGTATTGCACAGATTTCCAGAAAAGGTAGGTTCTGTGAGCAGCATGAGCAATGGGGATCTGTGATAGCCTCCTGATGATGCGCAGGACCTCAGCTTTTGCCACCTCAGTCTTAGGATCAGGAAACACTGGCCCCTTTGATGACTCTTCTTCATTCTCAGAGGGGTGTTCAGAGTCCAGGATYAATATTTTGGTTAATCATGAATTCAAAACATGCTAAAGTGATGCCAGGGTCTGTCTCATCATCGGACTATCACAAAACTATGTCTGMAGAGTTTCAGATAGAAGGTATAGGTTGGATTTTCAACTTTATGATGTGCAAYATGGATACCCATTCCATAGAATGCATTCTTGGATTTGAGATTTTTATTCTTTTCTTGTGATAGCTATGTGCAGTATGTTCTCACACAAAGCTGGGGGCACCAAAGAACTATCATTCTGCCTCTGGGTCCAGAGGGCAAATATCTCAGGCTCTAACCATATACTGGGTTGTGGAGCCATGTCATCCCATAGGACAAGGGTTGTAAATGATAGCATTTCAACATGTGATAAATTTATCAAAAAAAATCCCACTTCTAGGTCGGAAGCGTCTGTACATACAGGATAACAGAGACACACTCAAGGGCATAGGGGAAGACACTGCTTGGCTACATAAAAGTAAAGAGGCTTGTGTGGAGGAAATGAAGACCCCAAAGGGGACAGGAGGGGCTGATGGGAAGGCAAACACTGTCATATAACATGAAGTAGTTGAAAAAAAGTATCATTATGAAACCTAGCACTTCATACAGGAAATATGCATTAACGAAGTTTTTAAGGCAAATAGAAAGTTGTATCACGTGGCTTCCTCAATGATATTAGTTACCTGCTGCACTGTGGAGTTGCCACCGTTCAAAATAGCAATGCCCAGCTTCAAAGTAGCAGCCACCATTGGTCCAGTTTCACCTTCAAAATACAGAAACAGTAGAATTCCTATCATTTCTCTTGTGGTGCTAACTTACACTACCTCAAAAAACAACAAAAATCCATGTTGTAAGTCCTTATTATCCCACATAAATCTCTGCTGTGGAGAGGGGTACTAATTTATGTACCAGAAAGCATAAATGCAATCACAGCACAGCAACTTTATGCTGCCAACATGCTGACTATATTTTGCATAATATATTCGAGAAAATATAAAAAGGAATGGGAAGAAAACTTGAGTCTGAACTACTGAGACATGAAAGTGCTAATATTCACAGCTTACCATGTATCTGAATGAGTGTGAGCTACTTAAAGCTCTCCTGAAGGAAAATGCACCCCTCCAAAAGCATCATTTTTGGCATGTTGTTCATTACTTTTAATATATGCATGCACTGTTTTGTGTGTATTTTCAGTTTTAAGCTAGTAGAATAATGACAAAACATAGTTGTCYATCATTGGCTGTATTTTTCTTTCTATATGTTTTACCTTTACTTGGGACAAGAGGGTTTAATGGCATATATAGTACTTTTTTAAAAAGTGCCATTATTCCTTTCTTTCATTATCTTTCCCATTTGACTCCAAGCAACATTGAAAGTATTGTCWCATGTCCAGACTACATTCAGATCTTTCTCTGTATTTAACTTTCAGTCTTTCTTGTTCTCTTTTCTATATGATTCACTGGGTTCACATGTACATTGGCTTGTATGTAATATACAAAATATAATATATAGTCTATAAAATTGGCTAGATGCTGTATATAAGAAAGGATGTGAGAATTCTTTTCTGAGATGGTGCGACCTCAATTAATGTTAGACATTCCAAGCCTACCCATGGATACCCTCCATAAAAGGAAATGTAATTAACTTTCTCTAATTCTAATTCTGAAGTGTGTGTGTGTGTGTGTGTGTGTGTGTGTGTGTGTGTGTGTGTGTGTGTGTGTGTATGTGTCTGTGTGTGTGTCTGTGTGGTTTTTTTTTCTTTATGGTGGTAGGTAAGTGCATAAAAATATATCTGATAGTGAAAGAATAAAAGTGTTAAGCTCCACACTTCTGTTCCNCATTCCAAGCCTACCCATGGATACCCTCCATAAAAGGAAATGTAATTAACTTTCTCTAATTCTAATTCTGAAGTGTGTGTGTGTGTGTGTGTGTGCGTGTGTGTGTGTGTGTGTGTGTGTGTGTGTGTGTGTGTGTGTGTGTGTGTGTGTGTGGTTTTTTTTTCTTTATGGTGGTAGGTAAGTGCATAAAAATATATCTGATAGTGAAAGAATAAAAGTGTTAAGCTCCACACTTCTGTTCCAAGTATGCACTCTAACTATACAGATGTTAACTCAGTTGCATGGTCTTTGTATCTGGTTAATTTTATCATGTGATTTCGTTCTTTGCAACTTTTAAGCTATATTTAAATATTAAAAATGTTTTCACAAAGATGATACTAACATGAGAAAAAGTCTTTAAATGACTGGTTAATGAGGTAGACATTAATTTTAAATAATTCATTTTTAAATATCTAAACATTTCTATCAAAATTCAGCAAATTTTGCCAAGTATGGCCTCTGTCTGCACATGTAAATAAAGTTTTATTAAAACACAAACTCTGTGTTTGTTATAGTATCTAGAGAATGGTGCATGCTGGGTAGGTGGGGGAGGGAGGAAATGAACCTTGCTTTTCCTGGCTCTAAGTAGCACTCCTTGGAGGACATGAATAAACCTCACCTCTCCCAGTGCTGAATGGTGCCCTCTGGGCAGCAGACACAAACCTTACCTTTGCTGGCACTGATGGTCTGAAGAACCATCTCGGCTGCCCCCCGGTCATGCAGTCTGGCTTGCTGATACAGAAGCTTCTGCTTTTCCATTTCCTTTTCCTGAACACAAATCCCAACCATTTATGTAGAGGCCATCAGACATCACAGTGACTCTCTACAGACCACAGTTCTAGTTATCTCTTCATGTATGGGCTCTATGACAACATTATGGACCATTTCAATACCATCAATGTAATCACACAGATAAGCACATATTCAACTCATGGTTTGGTTTGGTTTGTTTTTCCCTTGATATTTTTTCCAGATATACTTTTAGTATTGATTTATGAGTATGCATTTTATTTTCTCAATTTTAATTGGCTGATCAGTCCAAAGCCTGTTTCACGCTTCATCTTTGAAACTTGCACGTTCTGATTGATACATCTGTGCATAGAGGTTGGTCATTTATTTTTGGCAATCTCCTAGATCATGGCCATAACTTGATACTGCTCAGCAAATGGCTCGAGTTGCAAGTTACCAGTGAATCACAGAAAAACGAAAACAAAAAGAACGTTAACTTAGACGCCTTGGAGGTTAAGCAAAATTGAAAGCTGATATGGATAAAAAAGGTAGGCTTCAACTGAGTCGTGGATTTATGATACAGGTCACCCCAACTGCCCCCCCAAAGAATAAGAGAAGCAATGTGCCTTTATATTTTGTATTCTCAGGAGGTGACAAAAGAGACTGCATGATGGCACTAGAGCAATGGCTGGTGTTTGTTCTTTACCACTTATGCTACCACTGTGAACATAAAGAAGGAAATCGTAAGGAAAATATAAAGGCACAGCAAGTTCAAGGCTGGTATGATCATTCACGTGAGCAATCCAGTTCGCTGGAGAATTGAGACGGAACTAAGCAGTATAAGTTGCAGAATGCACGTTGCATAGAGCCCTGTGACAGCGCGTCCATCAAATGGCGTGGGTAGAGAAGCTTAGTCAATGGGACATGAAACGCTCAATCAGCATCATGTCCGTTAACACAATGGCCAGAACATACGTGGCCTAGGGCAGTAGGTGCCGCAGCGGTAGCCGGATGACAACTGTGCCGCCGTCAACTTTCCATCCAAAGTACGGAAAATAGACAYTGAAAGATGGAAGAGGTTTAAAAAATGAAGGCTTGCTCATTACAGAATATGAGAAATAAAGTGAACCAAAAGGAGGGGGCGGGGGGAGAAATGGGCTCAAACAAATGAAATAAAAAAGAAAAAGAAAGAAAAAGAAAAGAAACCTTCAAATCAAAAGCAACCGACACAGACATTTATGCTGTTACCAGAGAGTTCTCGCCGAGGCTGGCAAATTTGTTTCTTAAATCTTTGATAATATCGTGCTGCAAAAACAAAATTGATCAGGTGTTTTTGTTGGTTTTTTTCCCCATACTTTAGTTAAGAGCTCCTGTGATAATTTTTTTCTCTTAAATTATGTGATAGGCCTAAATGGAAGCAGAGAAAAAAGAAAAGAGGCCGCTGTGCTTCGTTTGTAGCCATGCTAACGCCTAAAAGGGTTGCCTTCATGTTTAAACCTCTTCCTGAGAAATCAAAAACAGAACAGAAACGAAACCACACAGACACACAAAACCATACTGTCATTACAACACAGGTTTGAGAAAACAGAAAAAAAGAGACCCTTTTGTCTGCTCTTCAGTCATGTTTTAATGTTCAGGATCAACATCTGATTCCTCCTTTCAGACCCAACAATCTTATACTTCYTTCCTGTCACCAGAGCTGAAAACAGAACCTGTATTTAATAAACCCTAACTGACTCCATCTGCAAAAGAGACTTCAGGAAAGACCACATCAAGAAATGATCACTCKGGGGGACTGCCCCCTGTCGTTTTCACTAACCAAAAAGGCCAGGAAGCTGGGAAGAACCAAAAGACAACCCTCAGAAAGCCATGAACAGGAAAGATGGCAGGAGAGACAAGCCCTGAGGATACAGGAGCAAGCCTCTGCTGTTTTCGCTCCCATCTTGGTAGACTGGCTCCGAGTCCTCACAGCTCACAAAGCCAACCATGCTGCTGTTATCTTTACCATTGAAATCCCACTGGACACTTGAGCACAGGGAGACTAGAGATTTGACAGGAGAGCAAATCAACTTCTTTTAAAATCATACTCCCTAGACAAAGACCACGCTCCCATTTCTCAAATCTGACAACTAAATTTCAATTGTAATAAATGTTTCTAGGGAAGAAAGACACTGAGAATATTAAAAACAACTGGACAGGTGAGAGATACTGATATAGAAGCAAAACAAACAAACAAAACAAGGACAAGATCAACAACAAAACCAAAGCGATCCTCCTTCATGAAGAAAGATTACAAATGTTCTTAGTTCCACTGAGCTGGAACTCTCTTCAGATCCGTGTGAGAGTATATTTCTGTTTCTGGTACATTGTCTTTGAAATTCATGGAGATGTTTTATCATGCCATTAAAAAAATCTAGATAACTAAGACAGGAAGAAGATTGCATGGAAAGATGTGAGCTTTCCTATACAAAATGCAAATTGAAAATGTTTTTCTTTCTCTTTCTTTCTTTTTTCTTTCTTTCTTTCTTCCTTCCTTTCTTTTTCTTTCTTTATTCTTTCCATACTTCCTTCCTTCCTTCCTTTCTTCTTTCCTCTCTCTCTCTCTCTGTGTATGCGTATGTACACATACACCCATACCCAACACACCCACCCCCCCMCACACACATGATAATCTGCCCTGAAACTTGAGATCCTCCTGCTTACATTTACAAAAGCTGTGTCTCCCAGCTCCATCACAGCCGGCATTTGCAGGAGGCTTTTAAAACTCTCTTACTCGGTGACTCAGAATCTTGAGCTTCTTACCCCTTGCAGGTTCCATTACTCCCTAAGGGTCTGACAGAAACAGTGTGGCAGTTTTGCCTTTAGTTATTCCCAGGTTTCAAATGACTGGAAAACAAAACTGGCAGCACAGCCTGAATGCTACCTGAGGCAAAACACTCTGGTTGCTGAAAGCTACCCCAAACCATCTGTTCCTGCCATTCTAACCAAACTGGCATCGTTTTAAGATCCACTGGTGTCATAAACCAGACTACTGATCAAACTTGAATGGAAATACCAGGTACTTGAATGGAAATACCAGGTACTGGGACATTTCCTTCTTGTGTAACTACAGGTCATGACAAAATGTTGTCTTCTGCAGGAGACCCTCAAGCTTCCCCTTCTGATGGAAAATGAAAACCTTCTGAAGGGGAAATAAAGACACACATGGTTCTTCAACAATTTTCCTTAGCCAAGAATTAAAAAAAAAAAAAAAACACGAACTTCAACTGTTCCTTGATGCTTGAGAAAGAAATTAGTGCATCTTCTAAAATGTAAATGAGAGTGTATTTTAACCTGAAGACAGCAAAGGCCAAACTGCTTAATTTTTTTCTCAGTTGCCTGAACTTGGGGTAGCAGAGGCTTTGGCTGGCTGATCTGCATCCCGTGCATCAAAACAAAGAGCTCAGTTGCCTTGCTTTTTCTCTGTATTTCCAAGATTCCAATAAGGTCTTCATGAGTTTCTCCCCTTTAAATAGCACGAGAAAGCTGCTATAATCTAAGCAAAGAGAAATTTCCAGAAACCAAATTTTTCTTAAGAATGCCTCTCATTTAGTAATATTCCAAATGCAAATATCGTTCAGTATCTTAAAGCACAAGGGGAGTTGGAAAGTATTACAATTATAGGCAACTGAAAGAAAAGATGAGATCTAGAAGATCAATTGGACAAACTAAGTGATAAAGACAACGGCATTGAGAAGCAGAGGGATACACTGGTTGACAATGCAAATAAGTCAAATTAGATTACAGCTTGGCCTTTATAGAGAGTTGATTGGGTGTTTTGTTTTTTTTTTAAAAAAAACTACACTTAGAAGATTATAACTTAATGATATATGCTTTTCAATTTCTTAAGAAAAAACTTGTATTGTGTATACCAATATAAGGGGCATGTAAGGATAAGAACCCGTTGCAACCACAAATCCAGCAAATACTTATCATAGCATACTTGATGCAGAGGATTCTGGAAGTATTAAGAAAATCTGAGTGAATGACATAGAATAAGTTAATATGCACCATGGTACCAGTAGGTATGATCATAATTTGTAGTATTATAAGTGATATCTTCTTGTTTGAAAAGCTAAGTGTCTGGTGCATTGTAAAAATACATTTAGTTACTTTTAGCAACATTTCAGTCAAATGGGACTTCAGAATTATATTAATGCAAGTAAATAATTTTTAGATGGTCTATCTTTGCTCATTTGATAATCTCTTCCTAACTTTCATTCATTTTTGTGGCTGAACTTTCAAACATTGTAACAATTTCACAGAACCTTATTTCTCTATGTGATAGGCATAATTTCTAAGGCTCTCTCTTTCGTAAAGTCAGAAAAGAAAGACTGTTTTTATTCAAAGCATACTTTACTGAATTAAAAGTTTCACTAACATAGACAAGAGAAATGCCAAGCCAGAAGTGAACATTCCCACCAGTGTGTGGAAGGTTCTGGGGGCAAGATTTACATGGTACACAGTGACAGTTTGCATCTTCTAACCTGTGTCCCTGGATTCTAGAGTGAGGAATGTTCCTCCTTGATTCAGCATTTTTAGAAACAATTTAGAACAAATGTGTTGGATAATACAACCAGCTCAGTGGAAACTGTTTCCAGGATGTCTAGCCAGTAGAATTTATTCTCTACCACAAAAAGATCTCTATCAATGGCCCATTAAAATCTATGAAAAGAATAATTCTAAATCAAGACTTAGCCAAATTAACAAGATTAAAACATGGCTTATTTATCCTGAGCACAAAATTACTTTTAAAATGCCTGTCTCCTATTTGCTTTTGTTTAAAAGTGACTTAAATGCAGAAAAGAAATGCCATGCAGCCCTTCCTCAACTGACCAAACCTGACAAAAGGACAAAATGGTGACCTCCAGAGTTCAATCATGTGATAGTTCATTTCCATGTCAACTTAACAGGATTTAGAATTACCTAGATGACAAGACCAATGACTTCTTTGTCTATGAATGTTTGCCAAAGGGTCTAACAGAGTTCAGAAGACACACCCTGAATGTAGACAGTGTCAGCCATGAGTGTGGATCTCAAACTGAATGAAAAGAAGAAAATGAGCTGAGCACTAGCATTTATGTCTTATGCCTCCTAAGAGGAGACGCAATGTGGCTGGCTGCCTTACGCTCCTGCCACTGTGGTGGCCCCCTAAGATAGTCCGCACCTTTCAACTGTAAGATAGAATAAGCCCTTCTTTCACAAGGTGCTCTTGTCAGAGCCATGAGAAAAGAATGTAACATAGAGCATCAAGGTATGAGATGAGGTCATATTACTTTGTGAGGAATGGGGAATTAAAATACCTTTCAACATTGAATGCTTCTAACTCATCCCCGGGTTTAACTCTATAACTCCAGCACCTATGGTTCTCAGTTCTCAAATACAATTCTTATTTCTTATTTCTGTAGAGCAGGATGGTCTTGAACTACCATGGATCCACCCGCCTCTCTGTCTTCTGAATGCTGGGATTAAAAGCATGCACCACTGCTCCTGGCCTCTTAACTCTAACCTTAATTCTGTACCTGTGGCTGCATCCTAATGGAGCTCCTGCTCCTACTGAGGGGATCCCTTTAGCTTAGAAAAGGAATTTTCTATAGAATACATTAGGGATGCACACGTTCCTTCCATTCTCACATGTACTTAGTTTCCATCCTCAGTCAGTACACACAGCCATAATAGCCTTGGCCAAATTGTTGAGGGCATTTCCATTCCATCACAACTTGACCTCCAGGAATAAATTCTACCTCCAGGAATAAATTATTAAAATTTTAAATTCTGTTTTTCTCTAAAGACTTATTGTTTATTGATCTTTTTTTTTCTTTTTTTTTNTATGTCTTTTTACCTCTCCTCCCCCCCCATCCCCCCATTCACCCCTTCCCACATCCCTGTTTTTATACTCTCCWACACTGCTGCAATGGGTCTTTGTTTATTGATCTTATTAATACTTATTGCAAATTCAAGTTGGCTCTTAGAAAACTTGGAATCAAATGTGCTGATTGTCACAGCATATTAGCAAGATCTGCCATAGGCCTGTGAATTAAATTTATTGTTGAGATTCTTTCCTTTGTGGTGTGCAATACATTATCTTTCCGTCTTATTGCATGATATATAATTAATTACATGTATTTTAAGTATAAAATAAGAAAAGACAATGATACATATGTATTCAAGTTAAATGTTATTTTCTATAAAAAATTTTACCATAAAATATTTTTATTCATATAACAGACATTTATTTCCTCTTCAACCTTTCCCAAGTGCTCAGATAAAGAGTAATAAAAATTTGATGCCTTGACCCAATATTTAGGTATTAGTATCTGTGAAATTATCCTCAGAAGTAAGAAGAACAGGTATTTATAAACAGAAAATCCAGAAAAAATTAAAAATAGGCATGACCCTCAGATTTCCAGGGTGAAGATCTTCATTTTAAGCCATTTAAGGTGGTCTGCTGATGGTCCCCTAGCACACAGGTGACCATGCAGGTCTCTGGCACTGTACAGACAGTTCTGTATAGCCGGCTCCATGGACTTCTATGATTTTCTTTAGAGAAAGAAATATCTATGAAACAAAACAGTTACACCAGACTGCAGCTTAGAGAGCTAGCCACGTGATAGACAGTGTTCTGAGAGCTTTACAAGTGTTAACTAATTTAATGTTTAAAATTCCTGTGTGGAGTAATATCTGTAACTTGTTCCATTGTTTTTAAGACAGGGAACCTCACATAGTAGGTGGTGTAGCTGGGATTCAAACAGGTATTTCATCCAAGGGCCTACACTCTCATTGACTCTCTTTTTAATTTATTCTACATAACTTGGTCAAGGAAAGCTTCATCCAAGATTATTTTTTAAAAGCCTGGACATGGAGTCAAGTTATTGTACATGTGAAAAACCAGGCCATTGTAACGTTAAGTCCGTGTCCTCTACACAGTGTGGAAGGGGCACTATTCCTACGCGTGTACCACAGGACTGTGCTCCCTGGGAGCCTTCGCAAGTGAGATTCAGCATCCCACACCCACATAACCACTCCTTCTCAACACCGTCGGCTGGATTCTCAGCCCTAATGGTCCTACAATGACCGAACATATGCCGGGCCCCTCTTTAGATTTAACTTTGAAGAATTCCGTTTTTAAGTAGTTCTGAAAAACTGAATTGGATAAAGATGGTCTGTCCCAAAGAACTGAGAATTAGCAAAGGGAGCTGACTTCCTAAGCATGTGAGGACTGCCTGGAAGAGAAGACTGTTTTCTGTTCTTTTCCCTTGCCAGGCCACTATTAACTTAGATTTTCATTCGATTATAAAACTGTATTTTAGAACCTTAAAATATGCTGACTGAATTATTTTTTAAGTGAATATTATTATATTTTTAATCATGGGCACATTGAATACATATGCCCACAGAGGCCAGGAGAGGGCATCCAATCTTCTGGAGCTGAAGTTAGAGGTGGTCATGAACTACCCTGTGTGCCAGGAACCTAACTTGGGTCCTCTGCAGTGAAAGGAGCAGCATGCCTTCTTAACCAAGGATCCAGCTCTCAAGCCCAGGATATTTTAAAGTTATATCCTCAATTGCTTGAAGAGAGCAGCAGAGTAGACGGCCTCTGAATAACGTGTCCATGGAGTCTGACAAATCTCGAACGGTAAATAAAGCATTTGGCTAGAGTTGTTGACTTGTTAGGTGTACCTGAAAAAATATGCTGGCCTCTCTCTAAGATTTAATTGCCCTTTTATTATTTTTTTATTGAAATAACCACAGATCTAAAAAACAATATTAAGTTTGCTATTATGGATTTGAATGGGCAGCTGCCGAGAAGTTTGTATTGTACGGTAGAGGAACCAGGAAACTCAGTCTGAAACTTTAAGCCAGATGAGCTTCGGCAGGACCACACCAATAAAACACACCACACAGGTGATGAGAGAGATGGAAGGAGGTGGCATTTTGATCCCCATTTGCTATTTCATGTGATTTTTKAATTTTCTTATATTTGCCATTGGGGAAAATCTTCTTATAATAACATGTTTCTTAACATAGCTATTTCTGTACTCTCCTTGACATCTTTGCTAAATATGTTATAAGGAACTTAAGTAGAAACTATGGCCAATCTTAACAACCAGTCAATGACTGGGATAAAATTCATGTCTCACAAACTTTTTATTCTTCCCAAACATACATGACATAATTTGCTTTATGAGTTATTAAAACTCCCCAGTAGTACTTTAGTCAGTATGATGTAAGGGGAAAATTCCACAATTAGATTACACAAAAATTATGTCAAACAACTAGACACTGAAGTACAAAAGGTCTGATAGATCACTAAACAGATAAGGACAATAAAGGACCAGTTGTTTGGGTAAACTTTTTTCCTGTTTTTATTAGCCTCAAGTGGTCAACCTCAGAGTAAATARTTTTCACAGGTGATGGATTGCATACAACTTGTTTTTAAACTGAAAAATGTAATGACACTTATTCATATAGCATGCATTTTGCAAAGAGCAGCATATTACTGAATTAGGTATAAATCTCCCAAATCACACAGAAATCAAGAAAACTACTGGTGTGTAAGTAAAAATCCTCAAGCATGGTTGACTGTTTTACTTATGAGTGGCAGTTTCCAGGAGCTTTAAAATCCTATTTTGGGCAGGCCACGAGCTGCTGGCCTGCTTCTATTTGGGGATTAACATTCAGGTCTCACTGTCAGATGAACTGGACCAATGATCTAAATCCAGAGGCAGCCTTCCTTTCTGTCTGCCCCAGCTCTGTACTGTGGCTGACTCTTCTCCCCAGCTTGACCCACATCCTACTTGCTGAGCATCACATTTGTCCTGTCAGCCTTTCCAGACATCTTTAAAGCCTCTAAGTTTGGGCCTGTAAATCAATTCCATTGACTTTTAGATCCCTAAGACGTCATTCAACCATCCTAGTAATTTGTCTGGCTAGAAACTCCTCATCCTGTTCCGTCTTATGCATTCTTCCCGGTGCATCTATCAGGAAATCTTGGTCACAAGCACCCATGCTAACCAGGAAGCCAAGTGTTTGATTAGTGTTAGAAGGCTCATTCATGTTTCCATCACATAATAATTCATATAAGGTCTAGCTAAGATGAAAATCAAAATGTAAGATATTATTATTGAAGCCACCATTATCTATTGTAGAAGCTCACTCTGTTTTTCAGTGTGATGTCCACTATATGCTGTGGGCTGTGATATCCATCAGATTGGGGCTGAATCTGACATTGTCATCCACTTGGATTTTTAAGATTAYAATGATCCAGATATGTAATAAGAACATCACATTCCAGCGAACTAAAAATATTATGATTTGTTTCTTCTAAATAGATTCTTAAKAGCCATCATTCCATAAATAAAGCCGTTGAGAGCATTTCTTCTCAGGTGTATTTATGATCAACTTTCCTGTTAAAAGTAGCCTCACAAAAATAAAATTCAAACTTCATAGAAACCATACAAAGGAAAAACATCTTGTAATTCTAGGCCAACATGTCTTCTATTTGCAAAATTCCCAGATGAAATATTTAAAATGCCAACAGGCAGAAAACTGTCATCTAGAGTCCTCTTTATTTAATGAAGTGCCAAAAGTCAATGTTAAAATTGTGATACATACACTCCAGGTACTAATAAAAGAACAAAAAAAGAGAGAAAGAAAGGGGAATAAAAGAGAAGAAAAGAAAAGGACATTTTACCATGTCTGTTTTAAGTAAGAAGTCTGGTACAAGTCACATTCAAAGTGCAGAAGCCAAAGCCCTTTCTGCACAAGACAGTTTCTAGTTATACATTCATCCACTAAATGACTGGACCCATCCAGCTCAATATACAGCTCAGAGTTAGCATGGAGGACACAATTTCAAATCATGAGTCATTTAATTGGCAAGAAGAATAAACCAAAGAAGGGATGCTATGCACTACAAACTGGCAAAGTGATTCTGAAGACCTTTTCTCACAAAAGAGTCCAAGACTTTGGGTCTAATACAGGTAAATGCCACAAGAAACTGAAACTCAGACCCAGACAGATACACACATACATATGTCTTTACCTTGCTGCGTTGGGATCCTGTGACCTTAAGGAAGGATGAGGACAAGAAGCAAAATAGCAATAAACAGCTGCTCTGGAGACAATGGATAACCCACAAAGGAAAACAGTAATCATTTGCAGCTCCTGGACTGTTGTAAGTTACCTGTCTCCTCATGGGGAGGATGGACTTAAGACTAGAACTCACGCATTTTAGCAAAGATTGTATAGAAAAATCAAACAGGGCATTTTGCTCAGCCAGCAAATTGTCATGGGTCATTCTCAATTTAGGTTGTTCTTTTGTTTATTTGCTCGGGTTTTCTTAATACACTGATTTCAATGCTGCAGAGATGTCACATTGKCTATTTTTGGAAGTAACATCAGTTCATTCCTTGGTTCTATGTGCTGTGTTTCCACCATAAGTTACAGACTCACTGCTGGCTTCTCATATTTCTCCAGACTTCTAGCTCAAAGTCCATATATATGAACTAATAGGAAGAATCTATTCTCCACTTCCTTTTACTTTATTTCTCTTTCTAAAAAAAAAAGTGTAGCAAATCAGAAAATRGTAGTTAATAACAGCTAGCTAGTTTCCTACAGAAGCCAAAGGACACTATAAGCAAAGTGGGGAATGAACTTTCTTTAAAGCTGATTAACGTTAAGCAATAATTCAAATCATAGGCAATATTTAAAGGCTGAAAATGCTCGAGAAAATAATCATGAAATGAAATCTATCCTAGAAAAGATGCGCCTCTACTCCATGCAAGCAATGTGCACCATGGCAACCACTTACATATGTGTACTGAATGAGTGACCTGATCAGGCAGACATCAAGAGGCCAATTGATTCAGGAAAGAACCAATGAGTCTAACACCAATGGAGTCATTAGAAACTTGATGCTGTGATGCTCTTCCACAGGCATTTTCCTCATGTCTATCGGCAATTACAGACCACGGCATCCCTGCCAAGTGAGTAATTTGAAGTGATATCATCTCTGTGCGCTGCCAGGCACACTCATTCTGGACATATGGGCTTGACTGTACTATTCAGTTGCTCTACACTCCTTGCTTTTCTCTTAGCAAACACTAGGACTCAGGTCTGTCCATCCAGCTCTTACATGCAATTCCTGGACACAATAAGCTGCAATAAGCCATGAAGCAAGAAACACAAAAATCCGTTATAAGCTATGAAACAATGTCTCCAAGTGGAGAGAAGGCATTTCTGGAAAGATCCATCTTACTTCAAAGCTCTTCACTTCTTCTTCACCATCATCATCTTCTTCATCATGACAACTCTGATTTGAGAGACAAAAAAAAGAAATGACGATATGATGAGAGAGAAAATGTAACGTCTGTTTAACCTAAACTCCAAATGATTTGTATGCATGTTTTATGAGCATTACTGAAGCCGAGTGGATGTAAAATTTATACAATACCATCAGTGAACTGGCGAGCTAAAATAAAACTGTGTTTTATTTATAAGATTTGACCTCTGCAAAACTCAAAGACAAATCGCCAATTGCATCCCCAATATTCATGACTTAAGAGGTTTATATGAAGGTTCTCACGCTGAGCAAAATATCACTTGATTTGTTCAATCCAACATGCTAACCTTAAGTACAGGAAACAATCCTCTCTTCTGTRACCTGCCATTACATGCATTAACTAACACGGATGTACATGGCTTGCTGTTATTTAAAATTAACACCAAGAGTGTGCATTGGGCATAATGATGCTTTGCATTAGCAAGATACTTCTAATTATTTAAAGTCTGTTTCTATCGTATGTCATCTAAGGAAGTAAATTTTTGTTAACAAAATTATTATTTACACATGAAACACAGACAATTTGACTATTCCATGCTACTGAGCCACAGACATATTCTTAGCTAATTCCCAGGATTGTGACTACTGTAGGCTGAGAAGGCAGAGGGCCATGGTGGCCAGCAACAGAACTCAGAAGGGAAGGGAGGAAGGGGCAGGCATGAACCCAGCAAGCCGAGGTTTGCTTTCCTCCCGATGATCCCAGCCATTAGCTAGCCTGGCTTGGCGAGTGACTTCTGTCCCCAAGCCTCCTTTTC
>BDUI01000617.1:197104-208422 GCA_002335545.1 Apodemus speciosus | reverse complement strand
GTCTGAAACCTTAAACCCACATAACCTCTTTATCTATAAGTTTCCTTTGGTCCTGGTGTTCACAATAATAGAAAGGTAATCAACACAATAAGCATATGGTTACTTGCAGAAAGTTAAGAGTAGCCAAGAGCCCAGTGTCTTGGCAGAATACCCAGGAAGCCATAGCAGGTCATCAAGTCAGACCTGAACACACCAAGTCATATCTCCATTGACAAGTATGTTATATTAGTGTACCACTAAGAGAGCAGTGATGAGTCTGTTGGGTTTGTTTATGTCTTTCCTGTGAGACAGGAGAATGTTTTTTCTTTTCTCTGTATGAGGATAATTATACAAATAACATGCATGGCTAGCATCCACTGTGATCAACATACTGGCAGGCACTCTGAATATATTTGTTCCTCAGTCTGTTTTGGCTCTCTATGGGGCCAGTCCTCCCACAATCCAGAGGGGGAAACCAAAGTGAAGTAAGGTAATCCACTTGACTAGTGCCAGGTAACATAGAAATGGAAGCTGAAATCTAAGCAATTAAACTTCAAAGAACGTTTCCAGTGACACTAAATGTCCTTCCCTATACAAGCAGATAGTCTCCAACATATACCATTTTAACATGAAAGGAAAAGCCACAGTTCTCTAAACAAACAAACAAAAACAGTCAACAGAGGAAAGCAAGCTGATGAGTTTCAGGAACCAAATCCCATCCCATCTCCCATCTCTCTTAGAGATCTCTTGGAGAGATTCTCATTGCCCTCCCATTACTTCGAGAAGAAAATTAGTTTCTTTTAAACATTTAAAAAATTCTGACCTTGGCAGATTGTACAAGGGGGCCATCCGGAAACAGGCAACGACAGCTCTTTTTCTCTGCTTAGAGAGTAGTTTGTGCCACACAGCTTTCTTTGATCTCTGAGGATGTTCTACCTGAGGAAGAATGACAAACATACACTTATAGCCSCGATCTACCCTCAATGGTAAAGCATTAATCATCCACATCCTTTAAAATTATTTCAAACTATGTAACAATTATTTTGGTTGAGACTATATTCGCAACATTATCCAAAGCTAAATCTGAGATGCTTTCAAACAGTACTTAGTAAAATTTACCCATTTTCCAAACAGCCCATAGCTCCTAATCCTTGTTATCTTTAAAATCAAAGAGAAAAGCATTCTATGTAAAAATCCTTTTGTACCATTCTCAAAATTTTAAGTATATTAAACTTTTTTTAAAGTTCGTGCATATGTGTGCATATCTATGCATAGATAGCTACACACACACACATGTGAGCAGGCACATAGAAGCTAGTGAACAACCTTGGGTGTCACTCCTCAGTTGACATCCTCCTTGTTTTTTTGAGACAAGCTCTCTCACTGGGCTGGTCACCAATTAGGACAGGTTGACTAGTCATTGTGTCCCAGCAATCCGGCTATTTCTATCTCCCCAGTGCTGGAACTAGAAGTGCATGTTTTGGCCCAACCTTTGAAACGCAGGTTCTGGTGATCCAACTCACGTCCTTGTTTTGTTTCTCAGTCYCCTTTCTGGGGTTTTGGTTTTGTTTTGCTTGGTTTGATTTGTTTTGTCTTGCTTTGTTTTCCTCTATAGAAATATACTCACATATCCATAGAAACTACTCTTATTCTAAGTATGATAACTACAAATACAAATAGCATTAATGAAAAGCCTACTGCTCTTTAATAAAAGAAGATAACAAGGCTTTGTGAGCTGAGTACTAGGAGTAAATAGAAGATTTAATCCTATAAAAGTATTGAAGTATATAGCTACTTTTGTTAGGTAAGATAAATGAGAATTTGGAAGTTAAAAGAAATGCTGCAAACAGGCTGTTTATTTGAATAATGGTGTTGAAATTCCAAGAGAAAAAAGAGGAGATTAATAGTAAGTATTAGAAAGAAGATAAATTCACAGTATGGTTTGGTCAATTAATTAGTATTCTCTAGGCAATGGAGCACTGTACTTCCCAGGCTGAAATATCGCCGGCCAGTATACTTAGATTTCTGGAAAAAATGAAAATGTTATGTTAGCCCAAAGTAAAATCAGATACATTATGCCCTGCAGTAAATGTTCAGAACATGAACATGATAATTCTTGAAGAAAATGTTAAGGCTGACTGAGCCATCGCCGACATTTTAAGAATGAATTGTGTCTAATTGACAAGCACTTACTTTGCTGACCCTCAGTTCTCCATGAGATAAGTGTAACTAGCAAATGTCCATCTTAGTTGGTATCTTGATGGATATATTAGAGGAAATAAACACTTATTAAAGATAGTGTAGATTAAAACAGGATAAGGAGCCTAGTTGCCCAGTGAAATTAATACATCCCAATATAAAATTCCCCTTTATGGTCTGAGACTTAGAAGGCAAGCAATGGTGATGAGTCCCTGCCATTGTGCTGAGTATGCTGACAACCCCTAGATATATACAAAGCTTTTAGCTCCTGAGATACATTTGTGTAGTGAACAGAAAAGGATCCAACTGCCACCTAACATTGGGCAGAGAATTATATAAGGAAAATTCAGGTATTTGGAGAGGCCATTTTAAACCATCTCTGTGTGTTATGTTAACAGACACAGCAGGATGGATGTCCAAACAGTATCTAGTTTAAATCAAAGCAACATGCTTATTAATGTTATGATTACATATGCAGATGTAGATAAAGGGGATAGAAAGTCAAAATGTATTCCTCATGGCACAGGTAGAAAGGCTCCTGGAATGGAACAGGGGACTTCATTATTTCAGATCCAGTATTAATAAAGCATATCACACAGGTATTGTCAGACACCTACTGGCAGACAACTCTTGCCTGTCTGATGTAATCTTATTTTTGTTTACTTTAAATATTTTTATTTCACGTGTGTGGGGTGGATGCTCATGTCAATGTGATTGTGAGCAGAGGGCGGAAATCAGTGTAAAGTGTCTTGAACCCTCTCCATCTTAGAATTGGAGGCAGGATCTCTTGCTGAACTTGCAGGTCAGTGAACCCCAGGAGGCTGCCTAACCAGCGAGTCCTCAGGGTCTTCTTGCCCCTTCCCCACCCCAGTGTTGGAGTTACAGACATWTGGCATCATATTTAGCCTTTACCAGAGTGCTGGGGATTTGAACTCAGGTCCTCCTGCTTGCACGGCAAGCGCTTTCCTTACGGAACCCTCTCTCCAGCCTTCTAATATTACCTGGTTGACTAGATGTCATGTTTAAAAAGAACATTTTCTGTGTATTTAGTACAGTTTTATTTAATCTACCGAAACTTTATACAATCAAGTTCAGATACAAGTATGCAAAACAGACAATTGCCTGAATAAGTGTATTTTATAAATGATTGCTTTTAATATAATAGAAATACTCTATATAACCTTCTAACAGAGTRCCTCAAGAATTAMTGCTTTGCAAATTCTTGAACTGAGGGGACAAAATAGAATAAAACACACCAGAACTTGGTAGTAAAGACAGGAGATGACTGGAAGATGACATAAAACATCTTCCTCATTTAGAGTTTTACTCTCAGTGTATTACTCTTTTAYAAATATAATTTGCTTCTTATCTCAGAGAAAAAATGCTCAAAAAAATCTCTCATAAAACCAAATGTTAAGCAGGTAAAAGAGAAAACACTTCAGATATTAAGCCAGTGAAAGACAAAATACCTCAGACATATTTTATGTGAAGAATTAAAAATGATATAAAATAAAACATTTAAATCTGGTACAACTCTGAGATAGTTTGTTAGAAATGTTTAGAATAAAGTCTACTAATAACAATCTATAGGATTTTAGAAAAGCTTGAAAATATAATAAAATGAAGGCCTTGATCTCTTGACGCATAGTATCTCCAAATGTTTCTGAAAAATATAATCTTGGAAATAGCAAATTACATGCTCATTCTAAAGAACATGTATGTGGGGTTTGAGGCACCACAGTTAAAAATTAATATACATTTAAGGTATTTCATGTGTCTAAGGCAATTATGATTGAGTCGACACAAATATCTGACCTGTTCAAGGTGAAAAAGCACATTCGCTATATCTAGGACACGCTCCACTGTCCTCTCTGGGTCTGAGGTATCTTCTGTCCTGTTTGGCAAGTCTTTGTAGAGAGCCATCTGCCACCTGATTGCAGGGTCTTCCAGCTGTAGGGAAGCAAACACAAGGTGGCAGCTGAGGAGAAAAGGGATCTGGCATGATCACTGGGTCTCCCTGGATCACTAAGCAAATTGGACAGTACTAAAGCGCTTACAGAGCTCTCCCTRGTAGCAGRAGTCTAGGGAGCCACTAGACTGCACGRTAACTCAYTTAATAAGATGGCACTMCATCACCAAAACATGCTGAGTGGATTCCAAACCTATGCACAAATACACACATGGGCAACTGTGTGAGCAGATGGAAAGGTCAGTTTTGCCTGACTGTTGTAATCATTCCATTGTCTCTGTATATCTATATTTCATGATGTACATCTTAAATATATCACTAAAAATGCAAGCAAATGCTATGCAGAGGTCAGAAAAATAAAACTATATATATATGTATATGTGTATATATATATATGTATATACATATATATTTCACAGAAGTGAAGCATTGAGAATGACTGTATCCAGTAAAGATTCTTAAAGACTGTCACCAGAAGAGTCATAAAGGACACTTGTCTGTATACCCAAAATCTTCTTAGACGACTAAGCTCAAATACTGAAGCAAAGAACAGAGCTGAAATTTCAAGATTTGGCCAGAAGAGCAGGTAGGCACCTGCAGTCTTTCTGTTTGCTCTTTCTGTTCCCCGCCCCCGCAGACCCAATCTCTCAGGCTCCTCACCCTTAAGCACTCCAGCAGAACACTAGCTGCAGTCTTCCTTCCTCCTTTTCCATGCCTCATGTGGGTCCTACATGTTGGCATCAGGACCTCCAAAATCCATGATATCACATAAAGGCAACAGCATGACCCACACACCTGTTGCCAAGGTAATAGCCACCATATTCCCGGAATCCACTTGGCTCACCTCCCACCTTTACCTGTGGCTCCATTCTATGCATATATATAAAAAAAGGCCCCTCTGATCTCTCTCTCTCCTCCCTCCTCTCTTTTTGCAGTCACCTTGTCCATAAACCTCACCTGTCCATAAACCTCACCTGTCCATAAACCTCACATGGAACTGTTTGACCTGGTGTGGTCTTTCTGGAACTGCACAACTATCACAACACTACAGGCCATCCCTGCCTAAATTCCCTCTCTYTGTTAGTCATAGCACCCTAACCTTTAACACCAGCAGGCATTTCCTATGAACACACTAGCCAGGAGAGTAATAAAACATGTGGCACACAGACTCTACACTCCCCGAAAATCCAGAGAGTAAAGAGAAACCAAGGAACAAAACACCTACCCTACAAGAGCAAACCCAGAAATCAGCTTCTAGACCTATAACCCCCACAATCCAGAYGCATAGGCACCAGCTTAAGAATACAATCAATAATGATATGACTCCACTAGAGCACAGCTTTCCTTCAGCAGCAGACCCTGAATATTCCACATAGCTCAAGCATAAAAAGACCTTAAAAACAACTCTATAAAAATGATAGAGGTCCTTAAAGAGGAAATGAATAAATCCCTTATGAAAAACAACAACAACAACAACAAAAAACCCCAAACAAACAATTGGAGGTAATATATAAATCCCTTAAAGAAAGCAAGGGAAAAAAACCTAACAGTTAAAGGAAATGAATAAAACTGTTAAGGACCTAAAAATGGAAATAAAGCAATAAAGAAAACACAAACTTGGAAATGAAGTATTTAGGAACCTGAATAGGAACTAGAAGGATAAGCTTCACTGACAGAATATAAGAAATGGAAGAGAGAATCTCAGGCATTGACAATATGATAGAAGAGCTGTATATATCAGTCAAAGAAAATGTTAAATCTAAACATTTCCTGGCACAGAACATCCAGGGAATTTGGGAAACTATGAAAAGACCAAACCTAAGAATAATAAGAATAGAGAAGAATAAGAAGGTGCAGAATCCCATCTCAAAGGCCCAGAAAATATTTTCAACAAAATTATAGAAGAAAATCATCCTAGCCTAAAGAAAGAGATTCCTATAAAGATACAAGAAGCTTACAGAACAGCAAATAGATCAAACCAGAAAAGCAAGTCCCCTCGCCTCAAAATAAAACACTAAACATACAAAGTAACAACAACAACAAAAGTATTAAAAGCTTCCAGTGAAAAAGACAAAATAACATAAAAAGGTATATCTACTAGAATTACACCTGAATTATTACTGGATGACCTGGACAGATGTGTTGTTGCCTCTAAAACACCAGAGACACCAGTCCAGACTACTATACCCAGCAAAACTTTCAATCACCAWAGATGAAGAAAATATTTCATGATAAAGTCAAATTTAAACAGTATATACCTACAAACCCAGCTGTACAGAAGGTGCCAGAAAGAGATGTCTACACTTCAGGGGTTTTGGGGGGCAGTTTGGAAACCTAGTACAATGGAAACTTACTGAAATCTATAAGGGTTATCTCAGAGAGGACTCCTTGTAATGGGGAATAGAGTCTTAACTGGACTTCTCTTGTAGTCACCATAGTTCCTAGTGGTGAACTAGGTCATATTTGACTGAGTTGCCAAGGGCGTCCTGTGGAGATCCTCAAACAACCCAGACTGATGCWAGAACGGAAGGTCACTCTCTGCAAACAAGACAATGGGGCTCCATTGCTGAGGGCAACATCCACACAGCTCACTGAATATAGAGAGGTTGAGCTGGTGCCTTCATGGAGCCTTTACCCCTATGTTCTAGTATCTTTGGCACAGGAAGACATTCTGCAGAATATGGAAAGAGAAACCTGGACAATCATCTAGCCACAAAACCTTTGTCCTACAATCTGTCTTACCTGCAAGATGTGCTGGGGCAATGGTGGGACAGAATTTATGGGAGTGGCCAACTAAAGTCTGATTTAAGTTAAAGCCTATTCCATGAGAGGGGCCCATGCACAAGCAGTGTGGGTAGTACAGAAACCAAAGGTACTACTAAACACGACTGGTCTAAAAATTTTCAATAAAATGATTTTAATGATATTCTGCTATACTCATAGATCAGTGCCTTGTCCAGCTGCCATCAGAGGGGCTTCCTTTAGAAACAGATGGGAGTGGATGCAGACACTCTCAGCCAGACATTATTTGGAAAGAGACTCTAAAACTGTAGGTCTCCATCAGATCCCTCACCTCAGAGCTCAGGGAATCCCACGGAAGAGGGGGAGGAAAGACTGTAGGAGTCAGAGGAAATGTGAAGAGTAGATCAGGGGAACTGTTGTTGGAATGTATTGAACAAGAAGAATCTATTTTCAATAAGAGAGAAAAAGAAAAGATAGAAGGAAGGAGGGAGGAATGGAGGAGGGAGGGATGAGAGGGGGGAAGGAAGAGAAAAAGGAGTTAAAACAAAAGCAAAAAGATGCAATTAAGGTTTAAGTTGAAGTGGAGACAGCTGAAGGAAGGAATAATATAAGACAGCCTTGCATTTGTTTCTTGCCTGCTCACACACTGACTGTTAAAAGATTCATTTGTGTATTTTTATAAATATTGAAATAGGTCCACAATTGATTCTAAACTTCAGGAGTTTACAACACAGCAAATTTTCACTGGAATGAAGATTAATGAATAATATAAACCAATATGGCATATAAATTTTATACATACCAAAAAGAAACCTCAATACTGTCATATTTCAAAAATGAAATTTTAAAATAAGCTCTTTGTGTTTAATTTTTATTCTTTCACTTTTTTGAATGTGTGTCTGTGTGTAGATATGTGCACACGAGTGCATGTGCCTGTGTGATGCAAAGGAGATCACCTGGAGCTGCCTGGTGTGAGTGTGGGGAGCCACGCCCTCTCAAAGGGACTTAGTGTTCTTGATGGATGAGCCAGCTCTCCCGCCACAAAACAATCTGTTTATGAATCTTTATTTTTGTCCTCATGTTTTAAAGAAAGACTATAAAAATCATAAATCTGGACAGATATAAGCATCTTAGTGGGAGAAAAGCCTTCCTTTCAAAGAAACAAAATATAAGAGCTGTGACATTAAAAATAGACAATACAATTTCCATTTCCTTCTCCTCCACTTTAGAGTTTCCATTAAAAAAACAAAAACTGCATGTTATGAAACAGAAATGAACAAGGATCATCAGAAACTTCCAACCTCTTAAAAAGCCATAGCTCCAAATGACAAAAATAACTTTGAAGAGGAGATATCTCAGGGACAGAGCTTCATGTACAGACGACTTCTAAAAATTGTCTTTTGTTCAAAATAGAATGCTTTCCTCTATGTTTTTTCATCAAAGGACTATGTGGCTCATTTTTTCTATAAATTCAATAAATATATAGTTTGGATAAAGCAAAATCTTTATGTTCTCTCACACAATGACTCTATAAGGCTTCTTTCTCTATCTAGTGTTCCCAGATGTGAACRTGAGGCTAGAATGGGGCTGCTTCATTGTTGGGCAACASTACTCTTTCTTCAGAGCCTGTGTGGGGGAAGGTTTTGTTGCAGCAAGGAATGGACAGAGCATTGAGCCTTGTGAGTATGGGAGAGTGTTAGCAYGGCTGTGTGGCTGGTCTCCTGGGACCAGGATTTGATGGGGAGCAGCACTGTCTAGTTGGCTCCTGTAAGTTTCCAAGGGAATATCCAGGATCTCAAAGACTGAGGGCTATAGGACCACATCCTGCCATGAACACGGACCCTAAAGTCRCTCAACAGGGGTTGTTTAAGTTGGGAGAGCCCAGGAGCCCTTTAAGGGTTTCATAATGTCATCTAGCACCTGTGTCTATAAAAACATTCGTGTTTCTCACTGTGTGAGAGCTTACAGTATAACCACTTAGCCTGAGTTCAGCTGGAGGTTTTATGATGATTTACAAAAAGATGGACACATTTTTCTTTTCTCTCTAAAAACAACTCTACTAGGAATCAACCTCCTCCTCTGGGGGATTTATTACTATGATATGCGTGAGTTCACAAGGAGGTTCATAGAAAATATGCCTTAAAGAAAACTGTGTGCACTGATAATATAACAGAAGTGTCTTTTACCTGAATCACATCTCCCAGAAATTCAGGTCTATGGGAAGAAATATTTTAATACACTGAAGGACTACTTGGTGATTTTTAAAAATATCTTTTAGGCCTTCATCTCATTTTTATGAATTAGAAACCTGAGAAGATCACTGTCTAAAATAGAAACCTAAATGTGGGTTACATAATCTCTTTTGTTCGCTGGATTTTGCTTTTGGAGACAGGACCTTTCTATGTAGCCTAGGCTAGCTACAAATTCACAATCTTCTCATCTCAGAGNCAGACGACTTCTAAAAATTGTCTTTTGTTCAAAATAGAATGCTTTCCTCTATGTTTTTTCATCAAAGGACTATGTGGCTCATTTTTTCTATAAATTCAATAAATATATAGTTTGGATAAAGCAAAATCTTTATGTTCTCTCACACAATGACTCTATAAGGCTTCTTTCTCTATCTAGTGTTCCCAGATGTGAACRTGAGGCTAGAATGGGGCTGCTTCATTGTTGGGCAACASTACTCTTTCTTCAGAGCCTGTGTGGGGGAAGGTTTTGTTGCAGCAAGGAATGGACAGAGCATTGAGCCTTGTGAGTATGGGAGAGTGTTAGCAYGGCTGTGTGGCTGGTCTCCTGGGACCAGGATTTGATGGGGAGCAGCACTGTCTAGTTGGCTCCTGTAAGTTTCCAAGGGAATATCCAGGATCTCAAAGACTGAGGGCTATAGGACCACATCCTGCCATGAACACGGACCCTAAAGTCRCTCAACAGGGGTTGTTTAAGTTGGGAGAGCCCAGGAGCCCTTTAAGGGTTTCATAATGTCATCTAGCACCTGTGTCTATAAAAACATTCGTGTTTCTCACTGTGTGAGAGCTTACAGTATAACCACTTAGCCTGAGTTCAGCTGGAGGTTTTATGATGATTTACAAAAAGATGGACACATTTTTCTTTTCTCTCTAAAAACAACTCTACTAGGAATCAACCTCCTCCTCTGGGGGATTTATTACTATGATATGCGTGAGTTCACAAGGAGGTTCATAGAAAATATGCCTTAAAGAAAACTGTGTGCACTGATAATATAACAGAAGTGTCTTTTACCTGAATCACATCTCCCAGAAATTCAGGTCTATGGGAAGAAATATTTTAATACACTGAAGGACTACTTGGTGATTTTTAAAAATATCTTTTAGGCCTTCATCTCATTTTTATGAATTAGAAACCTGAGAAGATCACTGTCTAAAATAGAAACCTAAATGTGGGTTACATAATCTCTTTTGTTCGCTGGATTTTGCTTTTGGAGACAGGACCTTTCTATGTAGCCTAGGCTAGCTACAAATTCACAATCTTCTCATCTCAGAGWCTTCAGTGTTAGGATTACAGGCATGTACATCCTAGCATGTTCAGCAACAATAAGGCTTCTTACATGATATACCTTATAAATAAATGAGTGATATATTCACCGCCATTAAAAAAAATCTTGAAGTAAGAGCAAATACTCCCTGGACTACCAAACAAACAAAAATAACAACAACAACAACAACAACAACAGCAAAAACCAGCTTTAACAATTCCTTCAACTATTGATAGAAAACATAGTTTCTACTCATATTTATCTTCAAATCCATTTTCCTATCCTTTGATTAGCTCATTTATTCTTACCTTAGCAATTCTCAATTTCTCATATACATGAATTTTTGTCTGAACACTAAAGGAAATTTTTCAACTAGCTATAGATATCTGTTTTCAGGTCACCCAAACCATGAAAAGCAGTTATAAAATATATATGCAGTATTTATTCAGTCTTTGTCATATTGTTTTCTAGTTTTATAATTTAGGATCCTCTGCTTTTAAGGACATGCTACTTACTGCTGTTTGTATTGTTAATTTAAAGTCTTTTCAAATAAAATAATGGCCAATCAAGATAACTTTATTTACTAGTGTGAGACTATTAGTAATATTATTCTGTAAATGTTAAACATAATTTTGAATAAGAGCTGGCTTACCTTCCCTTGTAAGTGTATATTACTGCGGATTACATCACGTACTTCCTCCTCAGTGTCTTTCTGTCAAGAAATACATGTTACCAACGAAGTCCCATAATAAATGTATCAACTGCCACAATCAAAGAACAAATCAAATACTCCATTAAATATTGTATCTCTGGCAAGTATGTATATCTAAATGCATGCTACAAATTTAGAGCATTCTCAGACCCGTTTTAATCCTGTGTGTGTGTGTGTGTGTGTGTGTGTGTGTGTGTGTGTGTGTG
>BDUI01000617.1:162347-187284 GCA_002335545.1 Apodemus speciosus | reverse complement strand
TCTCTCTCTCTCTCTCTCTCTCTCTCTCTCTCCTACACGCTAGAACTCCCTGCAGGAAAAAAAATCAAATCTTAGTCATCTTTGTATCATATCTCCTCGATCTACCATAACCTCACAAAAATGCTCCTGCAATGGGTGACTAAAAGATAAATGAAATCATGAAATTTAATTCCCATTGTTATACAAATGAGATGATATAGAAGCCTGAGCAAGTATGTAATCTGTTTGAACATTTCCTTATCTTTACAGAGGTAATAAATCTACTTTATTCTTGACTTATGTGTCTAAATACTAATGATTCACAAAACCTTAATAAGATGACTGTATATTATTACAAAAAATCAACATATTGAACTTAACCTTTTTTCACTACTTATAAACATATAAATTATGTCAAAAGTAATACTACTATTGCACATTCAATACATTTATTTGCCTTTGCTTTCATTTATTCATGAGGTAAAACCAAATTAAATAATAATTATTCAGGTCACTAAACATTCCTTATTTGATAAGATTCACTAAAGAATAAGACAAAAAAACCCAAGAGTGTAACTAGGTCACAGAGAAATAAGTTCACAGGTAGAGGGGTATGCAGTCCAGGTTTTGAAAACATTCTACAATTATTAGAAAGCATCTAAAATCAACAGAATGAGGAAAACATTAAACAGAAAAAGCCCCATTAGAGGGCATCTGTGACATATTTTGCCTTGAGAATTGATCTGGACTAGTCTGGAGCTGCTTGAAGAATAACTAGAGCTTAATTACTATTCATGCAGCTAAACTCACATTTCTATTAATAATTCCAGTAGGCTCTCTATGGTAAATACCCGAAGTCAACTTCAAGGAAATAAATGTCTTTTTTTTTTCAGTTGGAGTCGTGAGCAAAATAGGGCTATCTACCCAACAAATGATCAGATTTCTCTGCATGGGATAACACACGTGGATCTGGAATCTATGATACAACAACCACACACACAGACTCATGGGTCTTAGGGAGACACACCTTCTATCTAGGTATAAATCAAAGTTGTTACTTAGGTTTCTCAGAATTCCAATAATAAAATTTTAAAGTGAAAAATCAGCTAAAGATACATTTAAAACACATGAAATAGGACAATCAAGTTGTCATCTGACCTCGACATGAATAGTGTGTCACATGTGTGAGTATATGCATGTATACACAGACATGGATACAGATACACACATGCACACATCATATACACAAAAATGTGTAAAAACTTAAAAACAATGAAGGGCACAAATCTACCAATGAAATAAATAATAATACCATAACCTTTTCTGACTTGCTGTTAAAACTATTCAATAAGAAAGCCAATCAATATGCTTTTTTATATTTGCTGATTATTTTCTCTGCTTTAGTAGAGTATTCATTTGTCTGTGTCTCATTAACTTAAAGCAATTAAATTTTTTTCTTTCAGAAACATTAGAGAAAGTACACACATAGAAAATGCTATATTATAATACGTGAGAACAAAGAGCCTCAGAGATCATAAACTGAAAAAGGTAATTAAAAAACACTGTATTACAGGATTTCCCCCTATTTACTATCTATGTCTATTCATGAACAAGCATGAAAATTATTACAATTATGGCATGTTTAGTCCACATATGTACAGATTGCCTCAAATCATGAACTACCACAATCATGGTAAGGAATCATCCACATTCTACCCCTCGCAACTAACTCCTCCTCCCCCATCCTCCTCTCCCATCCTCCTCCTCCCTCTCCCTCCTCCTCCCCCTTCCTCCTCCTCCCCCTTCATCTTCCTCTTCCCCTCTTATACTCCTCTCTTCCTCATCTTCCTCTTCCTCCGGAATCCAGGAAAGGTGGTTCCTCTAGGAACCTGAGCTCATGAGCAACCTCATTCCAGCCTACTGTTCACTTACAAGTACTTTAAGAGATCAAACTCTTGGATAAATGATCTCACTATCCCAAAAAACAGAAAATATGGCAGAATAATTTCATATGCAGCATGGAACATGGCTTCACTTCTCAAAAAAGCATAGTTTGTGTTACCTGCTCTTTCTCGTGAAGACCTGGTGTTGTAGATGGAGTAAACATTATGTTTGTCCAGGTGGGTTTCCAAAAATGCTATAGGGAAGGCGCCAGCAAAGGCAGCAAGGCATTCGCCAAGTGCAGATCGTTGCCTGCAAGTGCAAAAAGTTTATTGTTCCCAGATGAATAACTGAAGGAGTAACATCAGAAATCGGTAAGTTTAACCTACAAGAGCGATACCAATATTTCTACTTCAAGAAAATAAGGAAGAATTAAGAAAATTTCTTTGAGAATAAAATCAGGATCCTGCTACTACCTCTGCAGAGTTAAAACAAAAGAGTAAAACTGAGCTTCTCGGTATTTAATGATGAGAGTTAAGATATAAACCAAACCAACTTTGTGAAAGGGTTTGACAAATCATGACTATGTCACACATGGATGCTTTTAGCAGAGAATCTCTGAATTCTGGGTTTGTTGTTGGTTAGGAAAATAGTCAGAAATAGACACCAGAATCAGAGGGTTGAATGCTGGTTCTGGGTCTTAGTTTACCTGTGGACAGCATTTGACCATGATGAGCCACTTCTGTCTGGAGTGTGAGAAGATAAACTTATAGGTCACTTTGTATTTCTTTGTGTGTGTGCACATATGCATGTGGGTGTGTGGTCATGTATGAGCACTGCATATGGGTGTGTTGGCATGTATGAGCACAAAAGGAGACCAGAGGTCAACACCAAGTCACTTCCTCCATCCTACTTTTTGAGTTGGGGTCTCTCACTGACCCTGGAGTCCAACAGTTCATCTAGACTACACTCTCAAGCCAGCTCCAAACATTCTCCTGCCTTTGTGCTCCTGGCCCTGAGATTAAAAGCTATCTGCTACCATGTTGGGCTTTTTAGCTGGGCAATATGGATCTGGCCTTCACTCAGCAAGCCTCTTCTTTGTCTTTCTGATCCACAGTAATGAACAATGCTAGCAGACCCTCTCCTAAGACTTAACAGCTTTAATTTAAAATTTATATGCTATGTTGTTATGTAAAAGACAAAACATTAACTTGTATATACTATGTCCCACTGTGCTTTATAATAATAATTTTTAAAGTGTGTCAAGTTCTTCATGAGAAACTGAACAAATTAATCTGGGTTGTTTCAAAAATAAGAAATGTGTATAAAATAAAGAGGTTTGGGGTGCAGTTTCTAGGATGCTTTTAGCTCTTACCTTTCCACGTAGATGCTCTTGCTGGTTCCCAAGGCATACAAGCTGGTCAGGATTCTGTAACAAGACACCTGCACATCCTCCACTGAGAACAGAGAGAGTCTCCATTGAGAAGTAAACACTTGCCTAGCACAGGACCCTGAGAATGTGTAGGCTTAACCCAGAATTCCCCACTCTATTCAGTATGCTTGAAACTTTGGAAAATGCAAAACAAGAACACATTTTCAAAATAAAACATAAAAGCTTCTTTACAAAAGTCTTCCCTGCATGAAAGCAGCTCAAGACACTTTAGTGAATGTGTTATGATTATCTAGAACGTTCTGAGAAAAATATTTGAATAATCTTTCTCAGTATGGCAAAGGAAAGGACTTGCCTAGGCATAAAATAAACCATGAGACTGTCTGTAGGGAAAAAGAATGACTGTTAGTTTTGAGTATTCTTCTGGAGAGAAAAAAAGATATTCTATGTTCTACAAAGGTTTGCATGGTAAAGATCTCTTAGTTCATACAATGTTGAATATAATAACTGTCTGTTACCATAAGTCACAAATATCTCCAAAGATCTAACATTCAATTGTAAATTCCTCCAGGATATATTTAAAGATTTTTTTTAAAAACATGTTTAAGGTCTATGTTTATCTGTGAGTATGGGCTTGATGAAGCCAGAGACCTGGGTCCCCCAGCTGGATTACAGGGGCTTTCAGGCCATCTGAAGTGAATTTTAGGACCCAAAATCTAGTCTTCTGCAAGAACAATATATGCTCTTAATCACTGAACTATCCTCCCATTTTTCCCTTCCTATAGCATTTGATGTTAGGAAACCCAAGCAGAGGATCTAGGAAATGTCTTTATGTCACTGAACAAGACAGACTTAAAAGACAAAGAAATCTAAGAAATGTGGCTTACTAATTGTAACACTGCTAGATATGCTATGGCATGACAGAAGAAATCTTTGACCCATTTCCATCTACAGTCTGGACCACAAGCAATGTTCCTCCTGGTGAAAATATGATTCTGTCAATGCTAGGGGAAGAGCCACAGAAGAGCACAGCAATTTCACACTGCACTGTCCAGCACCTGGAAACCCACGCAAGGGTCTCCAAAGGTGTGTCAGCTCCCTCAAGCTCTGTGCTCATCCCATGTTCCTGTGAGCAGCCCTGCAAAAGGTCAGGACAGCACAAGTGTCCCACTTAACCTTGGGTATTTTGGGGATACATTTTTTTAAAGTAAATGTGGAGCTCTGGCCCCAAACTAGTTAATCAAATGTCTCTTAAAATCACATGTAAATCTATCAACAGAGCTATGTTTGCTTGACATAGTCCAACGATCTAGATGATGCATTTGGCTCAGCAGAGATCATATTATTTAGTGGAATAACCTGTGGTCCAGTCAGCAGTCTGTGTTGAACTCAGAAACTATTTGAAAAAATTTAAGTTGGCATGTCTCTATGTTCAAAATGCACTGAAAATAAACCTAGGAAAGATGCAATGGATTCCGGGAATTTGGTGGGATCTAGGCTTCAACAGTAGAGAAGAGTCACTCTACAACTGTGACTGTATTCTGGGTCCATGAGACACACAGATCTGGCTTCGTCAGGATGGTGTCTACCATCCAGATACCTGTCTATGCAGTTATGTAATAATCGAAGCTTCTGCATGCAGAAACCATTGGGATGACCCTGATGGTGCTAATTCAAACAGCTCCTAAGCACATACATATCAGATCTTCTCCAAACTGATGCTGGCCGATGTGTTCGAACAGGGAAGAGAGCATGGGCAGGAGTGCCACGGTGGTGTAGTTGATGATCTGAGTCACCCCCTTGGGCTGGCTCCTGGTGTGAGTAAACTGGCCCTGCTTGAGGTTTTCCATCGTCTTTTCCAGATCTTCCGCCGCATTGTCCAGAAAGGCCCTGAGGGCACTTTTCACACTGTCCAGGCCTGTCTTCATCACGGTCCTGGGAAGTCAGGAAGGAAGAGATTGGATCTCTGACACCAACAACTGAAGGAGAAAACCTGTTCTCCCCGMTACCACCACTATGCTATCTCTCCACTATAGTAGCTACCTAGAAGACATTCGACTTTTATATTTTTTATTAACATACATTAATTATATATAGTAATAGTTCTATTATGACATTTTTACACATGCATATAATATACTTCTGTCATTTTCACCTCCAGTTACCATCTCTTTCCCCCTCCCTCTCACTGATACATCCCTCTTTTGAGAGAGTTCTATGTTCATGTATGTGTGGGGGGAGTGTGTATGTGTCTGTGTATGCATGCATATGTGAGTATGAGTGTGTGTGTGTGGTGTGTGAATATTTGTGTCTTTTTTGTGTGAGAGTGTGTGTGTATGGTCTGTGTATGCGTGTATATGTGAGTGTGAGTTTATGTGTGGTGTGTGAATGCATATGTATTTTTGTGTGTGTGAGTATGTGTGCATGGTATGTGTGTGAGTATGTATGTGTCTGAAAGTATGTGTATATGTGTGTGGATGTGGGGGGTAAGAGTATTGTGAGAGTATATATATGTGTGAGAGTATATATATATGTGTGTGTAAGTATGGGAGTATGTGTATGTGTGAGTGTGTGTGTATGGTGTGTGTGTATGTGTATGGGATGGGGATTGTGAGTATGCATGTGTGTGTATGAATGAGTATTATGGAGTGTATTGTGAGCATGTATATGGTATGAGTGTGTATGTGTGTACGTAAGTGTCTGTGTATGTGGGGGGTATGTGTGGGGGTTGTGAGTGTTTGTGTGTGTATAATGTGTGAGTATGTGTATGGTGTGTATGTATACATATGTGGGTGTGGGTATGTGAGTGGGTATATGCAGGGGAAGGCGTGTTCACACATGATACATTCATAATTGATAACTCAGTAATAAAAATAGCTGCTGGAGAATAGTGTGAAGACTAAATAACTTCCTTACAACTGTGGAATCAAGGGACCATGGTATCCATTGTAATTTAAAAGGTTTCTTTTCACTTATACTAAAATATTCATGAAACCACAAAAATAAAATCAGGACATGTGGTCCTTTTTAAACATTCTTATTTGTCATAACTATACTAATTTATTTAGATAAAAATGTGACTATTTACCTTGCATCCAAAGTCTGACCCAAAATATGAAGACAGTTCACAATTGAGGTGGCATCATTCCCTGAAGGGGAAACAAAACACTGTATAAATTGCCTTTGGAATTCCTCAACCTTGTTCTGTCCCAAATGTCAGTTAATTCATACAATTCAGTTATAACTTAATGAAAAAGACTTTTTGAAAACTCAAGTTTGAAATCATGCAGTCTCTCTGCTTAGGTGGCTATGCACATGTAGGTAGACAAGCAGTGAAGCATGTCTTACCGGGTAGCGGACATGCTCCAGCAGCATTCGTAAGCATGGCGCCAGACGGGAGAACGGTTGCTGACCTCCTCAGATGCGCTCCTCTCCCCACACTAACTCACTGTGAATGCACTGTGTGCAGACGTTTACAGTCGGCACATAGCCTTTCTGAAATGAAACAGGCTAAACCTCGATCCTAATTCTATTTTAATTACTTCAGGAGTCTCTGCTTTCGTATTTCATTCAATGGCCTCAGGGTGACTTAGTATGCCTGAATTCTATGTGGTAAAGTGGGCCGATTTATCCAAACTTTGTTGCTCTTTGGCAAGAAAAGGAAGTTTCGATTAAATTCATTTTTAAAATTAAAACAAGAGGTTAGAGAAGCTAAGTAGAACTTGTTTGTAAAGATTTATTTCTAGATATCTTTATCTATTATGTATATGTAATCATCCATGTGGGTGTGTGTGCATATGTGCATGCATGCAGGCCCCTGTCTGCAAGTTACAGGTGGTTACAAGCCACCTGATGTGGGTGCTGGGAACAGAACCCAGGTCCTCTGCAAGAGAAAACATGCTCTTAATTCCTAAGCTGCCTCTTCAGAACTTAAACCGGCAGGGTTTTTGCACTAATCAAAACTGTAATTCTTAAAAACAATGAGGTTCATGCACTTTGATCACCACTTTATAAATAAAGTACAAAATTATGAATAACATAAATGGAGTATATGAGTGTGTGAAAGAAAGTGTGTGTGTGTGTGTGTGTGTGTGTGTGTGTGTGTGTGTATGAGATGCTTGGAGGTAGGTATTTTTTAAAGTAAATAAATGAAATGATGACTTCATCAAAAAATAATTTGACTACCAAAAATATGATCAAACTATATCAGTCTTTGTTCTATATTTTAATCTAACACACACACACACATGCACACACTCACACATGCATAAATTCTATGAAGTCTTAGGATGAGTCACATTTTTTTGTAGTATCTGAATGTTATTGCTTCAAACAACAACACATTCTCAAATAGCCCACTTACATATCCATGGACCTGGTTGATCATCCCGGATCAGGAGCAGGCCAACTTAGATACATCATAAGACAAAGACGCCCTCACTTCTAGATAGTCACTATCCTCAGAGATGCTTTGGGTTTTAAAGGGATTTCTTTTTCATTGTCTATAAAATGCCCAATACCCAAGCACAATCTGAACCTTCTAGGGATAATGTATACAGATTAATTTTCTGACATTTCCTGATAGAGGATAGCAGTAATTATTTGAATACCTGAAGCATTTTGAAGGGAGATATCAAAACAGTCAATGTAAATCTAATCTGTTAATAGTCAGGAAGAGATCACTGGTGAAATTTTTCCTTAGCATTTACCTTTGAAACTCATCCAAATAGAAAGTTAAAATCCATGCACTAGTGAAAAATTAAGTATTCTCAACTGGAAAACAAAATTTTCATAAAACAAGTATCTTTCTCTTAAACATCTGATATTTATGCTATGCCAATATCCTCATAGTTAACATTATAGTGAACTGCATTGCTATTGATTGACTGTCCAGGTTTGAGACCACTGTGGGAACAAACCAAAAGAATTTTTGGACAGTACATGTCATGTACAAAATGCTAAAAGCCTCCATGTCAAAAGTTTGAGACTTCTCTACTGTCTCTGGAGTATATCTTGGGGAACCTGCATGTCTTACTAAGAAAAACATTTGGGTTATTTAAATGAAAAAAGAAACCTTGCAATTTGCAGCACTTACTAATTTGAGCATCTGTTGCTGTCTTCTCTATCAAGACCATGGGCTCTTTGAAAGTGAGATCTGACTGGTTCTCTCATTCCTCCATTCATCAGATATTTTTATAAGGCTGCTATGTGCCAAACTTTCTGCTTAACCCTAAGGGGACAGATGGAAGCCAGAAAGGCAGGAATCTACTGCATTTAAGGGAGAACTAAGAAGGTAAGTGTTAGGTGAGGGGACTCTTATCTCATGAAGTAATGATGGCACCAAAGCTCCTGAGCACAAAAAGATATGATTAACTGCAGAAGGAGAGCATGGCTGGGGTTCTGAGGAAGCACAGTGAGCAAGGAGAGGTGTAATGGTGATCAAGTATGGCAAAGCACACAGGCAAGCCAGCACAGAGACTTGATGCTCAGGTTACTCTACAGAAATGGAAGACATTGAGTATGCAGGCATAGGTGTCTGAGGAAGACATGGCTGCATGTGGTGCAAAGTGGGAAGAGAGGATTAAGACAGAATATCTTCTTTGGTCTTGGAGTAGCACAGGTAAAAGTGTTTGTAGATTGATTTCAGTGTGGTAACAGAAAGAGAAAATTCTACATTTCTCCATCTTCACAGCCTGAGAGAATATCTAGCACACAGCAGATACACAATGACCATGTATTCAATAGGGACTGGATTTTTCTTTTGTGTGTGAAAACAGTGCCCTTGCCAGACCTTACAGGCACAGACCCATGCCATCGTCCCTGAGATGGCCTTCATGTTCTACCCACCCCCAAAAATGACTGAAGCACTAAATGTCCTTGGTAGACTTGGTAGACTCTTGCTGCCTTGAATTTAGCAAACAGATTTTATACCTAGCAAAAGTACAGTGTAATAATGAGAATAAAAACAATTTTTAGCCAATGTTGGGTTCTTAGAATGGCAACTGAGAGTCCAATTTTGCTTGTCAAACTCTCTAAGTATCATTCCAGAATTTATATGCGCATCAACTTAGCATCACAAGGAAACACTTCGGAATTCACATGGGAAAGCATGGATTCTAGCAGGATGGCATTTTCTCTCTCTCCCCACTACCCTGTTACAAAATATTTGCTCTATTCACCAGGGTCCTATGGTGAAAACAATCCATCCATGGAACTAGTAACTTTATCATTTCCCACAACACAAGATGCCTTAGGGGCCTCCAGAAGAGCAGTGCACAGTGTGAGGTCTAGTCTCTTCTGTTCTCTGGGTGCTTTGATGTAAATCAAAGACAAATGCAAATGTGGGTAGCCTACTTCTAGTAATCCTCCTGGTTTAGCTGTTGTAACAATCTTAGAAGAATTATGGATGTGAATTTAATTTGGCAGATAATATAGACTAAATGTGCCCAGTGCCTTGGTCTCCAATGCCTAACTGGAAAGTTAATATGGGTCTTTTTGTGTCTTCAGTTTTGGTACCCATTACCAAATCTAAATCTGTCTCAACTGGTTCTTAAATGAAGTCATAAATTACTTTCAAGTATTGTTTTCTGTTGTTGTTGTTGTTGTTGTTGTTGTTGTTGTTGTTTTGTGTGTGTGAGAGAGATTTGTGTGAGGGTGCCATTAAAGCCCAGAAGAGGGATCTCTTAAAACTGAAGTTTCAGGAGTCATGAGCTACCCACTGTGGGTATTGGAAACTAAACCTGGATCCTCTGTAAGAGCAGTACACACTTAACTGTTGATCCATCACCTTGCTCCAAATAATGATATTTTCTCTGAATTAAGACAGTATATATGGTAGATTTGATAAACTGCTTATTTCCTGCCAGAATACAGAAAAATAATATCCAAATGTATATGAGGTATGGTGAAAGTACTAAAAACAAGATTAGCATGACTATGTGTAAGCATCTGCTTAATATTTGTTTAGGTCTCTCTAGTCAAACTCGCCTCTCATGCAATCATGGAGGGCCTACCCGAAGGTGTCTTGTGCATCTACCCCAAATAACCACACCTTGTACTGTATTTTGTACTTAATTTGATTTACTCAAGTGAGAGCTAATAAATAAGATTGGATAAACCCAATAAGTAAAATCTAATGGGTCAAACTAGAAAACGAACACAACAACTTCACAGTTTCCACAATATCTCACTATTCATTAGCTCATATTAGGTTTAATATGCACAATAAATCTCTAAGTTAGTGGTGATTTTAAGCTTACCACAAATTCAAAACAGTCAAAGTTTAGGCAGTCAGTGTCTCTTGTCCAAATCATACAGATGGTTAATTCTCAAAAGCAGCATGTAGATGGTCAAAGCCAGTGTTCCCTCCTGGTCATCACATGAGTCTAAAGGCAGGCTATAGTTATGCTAGGTAAAGTTTGTGTGCTAGCACTTAAAGACTTTATTAACTAGGCAAGTCTGTATACTGTGCAGAGCATGTTTGATTGATGTTGAAGACATCTTTCAGCTTAATGGATTTCAAATACAGTCTCTAAATAGATAGTAATGTCCCATAAGAAAGAATAAATGACCCCTGCATGGGAACAACAAACCACGTTGCACGTTTATTGTCCATTACCCTTAGATGATATACTTGAGGGGAAATTTTGGATCTAAATAACAATCAAAAGAAATCCTTGCTGGGGGAACATCCATGTAGTTAGTATTCCGTTGGGAAAGCTTATCTATTTTTTTTTTTTTTAAGAAAATGGCAGCCGGGCAGTGGTGGCACACGCCTTTAGTCCCAGCGCCTGGGAGGCAGAAGCAAGTGGATTTCTGAGTTTGAGGCCAGCCTGGTGTACAGAGTGAGTTCCAGGACAGCCAGGGCTACACAGAGAAACCCTGTGTCAAAAAAAAAAAAAAAAGAAAGAAAGAAAAGAAAGAAAATGGCATAATGGAAGTATCTGGAATGTTGGAAATATTGCCTTGGCCTGACTATTAAATAAGTGGATGTATAATTATGGAAAGTTTCTTATTCTTAAGATGTATGTACTTTGTCATATATGTCAGATATATGTCATATATTTTCTAAAGAGGGAGTTAATTAGAACGTAAGAAATAAGAGTATGAAGTAGGTGGTGAGTTAGAGCATAATACAGTGCTGTGCTTTCAGGTGAGTGTATAAACACTGGCTATGGTAGCCGCCCATCAGAGCTACCACAGTTAACTAAGACTCTGGTGCAGTGGGGAATGTGATTATGCTACACTGGGAAAGCTGAACATAAGATGAGAATATTGACAGAAGAATTTATTTTTCAAATAAATTGCTGTCTATTGATAAGAAGTTAAACAAAAATAGTTAAGACTAATTCATTCTAAAGACAAATCCCTGAAAATTTTAAATATCTTAATAATATAAAAACTCAGACAATTTATACGAGTTAACAAAATATGAGTTAACTGATAAATATTAAGTATACTGAACACTCTAGATATGAGAAATATCCAGTAGAAAATTAGATAGTTGTACCAAAACCAATCGCTTCTTAGATTTTGTAATAAGAATTATTATTTGTGTATTATTTGTGCTTGTCTCTGTGTGTGTTGTCTGTCTGTCTGTCTATCTGTCTTAAGACCCTCTATTTATTCACTGTGACTTTTCCAAAAAGGACTTAATTTTCTAAATCTATACTCTTTCATAAAAGTATAGTTAAACTGAAAGCATTTCTAGTCACATAACTCAATAAAATATCCCCAAAGCATAGAGAACAAAGGGTTCCTCGTTGCTTTGGCAGTCTATACCATCAGTGAGGCATTAGCTTCTGCCAGCAGCTGCGACTCCTAAAGTCCAAGTAGGAACACCTGCAGAGGCGTGCACCACCCTGCGAGGCTGTCCAGAAGCAAGTGCTCAGGACTGTGGCCCTGACCTACATGGACCCTCAGACACATCAGAAAAAGGCTGGGTGTGGGGAAGGCGTCCACAGAAGCTACTCTGACCAAGCAGAGCTCTTGGGCACTACAGCCCCAATTACTAAGCTCCAATGATTGGAATGCAGGAGACAAACATCATCTGTAGCTGAGAACACTGAAAATGAAAGGTAAATTCCAAATCTGGATCAACATCAGATTATTATTATGTAATTACCAGAGAGAGCTGAGAAAAAATCCAAGAGCTTGGTTTCATTTTACCCTCAAAATAAAAATATGGCAGAACTTGCCATTTTCACTCTTTTGCTCCTTTCATTAAATACCCGTTGTTTTTCAGTCATGAATCAGACTGGCTCAGGGGAGTCACAGCCCTCCATTTTTCCATAGGTAAAGTTACTTACATACAACCTCCAGGAACTTGTCTGGCCTATGACGGCCATGCATGCAGCCATGCAGTCATGCATCCATGCAACATAGCAACACACAACACAGTGGGAAATTAGCAAAGGAAAGCCCCGATGGCCATGCTCAGAAATTCCCCAAGGGTCTCCTTACCAAACAGTGAAATCCTATGCCTGACAAGAACTCCAAGTTTGCAGAACAGGCTGAGGACAAAAGAAAACAACAAAAGGAGAAAAAAGGGAGGGGTAGGGGAGGTAGAAAAAAGACAGGGGGAAATTAAAAATAAATTAAACAAGATGAGAAGAAGAATAAAAGAAAGAAAGAAAAACAAAACAGCTGACCTATGAGCCAGAAAAAAAAAGCAAACATGATATCCCGCAGAAAGGGTTGGTTCTCTGAGCAGGATGTAGAGGAAGATAGTAAAGAAAGGGTTTCTGCATATCCTAACAACATGGTTAAAAAAGCACATATTATAAGTAAAGAAACAAAAAATAAAATAGGAAGCAAAGCTCATTAATACAGAAGCCATTTCTATAAACCTCACAGAGAACAGAATGACAGGAAAACCACATGGAAAGAGTTTAATTTACTCCACCCAAGCACACCTGTTTATTATCATGGGCATGTCTTATAAACAGAAATATGGTACTTTGGACATAAATTTATGATAAGTTTTAGTGCTTCTTTCTTGGGTAAACCATCTCTTCTATACTAAACTGTGTTCCTTATATAAATACCAAGCATCCTTTGGATTTAGACTTCATGAATTAGAAACAGAATCTGGACTGATTATCTGAAGGTCAGTCAGAGGCAATGGCAGAGGTGATAACCAGAAGGCATCTTAATGATGACCTTGGGGAAATTCACAGCAGTTATCAATAGGGCATTCCAAGTAACCACAGCCCCACTTCCTTCTCACTGTCCCTAAGCCTGTTTCCCAGACTCAGCTCAGGCTGTACAGACCCCAGAAAGCCTTTCCCCATGTCCAGCCCTCCATTGGTACTGCCATCTCTGGGTGTTCCCTTCTGATCCTTCCAGAAACCATGTGTCCAGCTCCACCGTGGCACTTAATCCACCAGATGGCAGCTTCTGCTGTCTGACTGCACTCTCTTCTGAGCAATTCCTAGCACTCGTTCCTGGAGGACTTTAAGGTTTACCTAAACTTGGCTCCTCAGTGGGGTCAGCTGGCTCCTTGCTCCCCAGCTCCCTAGTCCACAACCCCTGAGTCCCCAGCACCAGGGGTATGAAAATACTAGAGACCAACAACACTGGAAAGTGCATTTTGATCAGATGGCTCTGTACTACTCTATCCCAACATGGATTAATTGATTGGTAAAGGTATCTTTGTTGATTTTTTTTCTTTTGAGACACCATCTCAGGCTGGTCWCAAACTAACCAAGGAGTCCAGGCTATCCTTGAACTCATAATCTGATTATTTTTGCTCCTGAGCATTGAGATGACAGGCAGGTGCCTCCACACCCAGCTTGGTTTATTTATTGATGAAAATTGATTATATAGGGCATTTTGTAGCTTTTTCAAGAAAATGTTTATCTGCAAAGGTCTGAATCAGATTTGAGAACACCATTTAGCAGAGCAAAATATTTCAAAAATAAAGATTTTTGTATGTAGCTCTTAGGCGTGATATTTGATGTTGATGTGTATATTATTTGTACTATAATTTTATTTACTACTTTTTAAACAAAAGCAACTTTGACCAAGACCCTTCATCTTCTGAGCTTCACAGTGACTTCTAAATACCCTCTTTCCAAAGATGGATTTGTCTCTCTACAAGGAGGGACAGCTTAGACCTAAGGTCACATACTACATGGCTGCATCCTCACCCGTGTTAAAGCTGTGATGGCGACCCTCCAGCATTCGAGTGCAGCGACTGAACTATCCTTGGGCTGCTGAGTCTGTAACACTGACTATATGTTAACACAGCTACTCCTGATAGACCCACACCTAGGCTGTCAGGCTCTTGGAGAAACAGGACAGTTCCGCATTTCCTTCTATTCAATTCTTTTCACTCAAGGAGAATGAGGCAGAGTCTTTCTTCCTCATCTTACTGTTCACTAACCATCTAGCATCAGGGAGAGCAGCAGACACCAAAGGCTAATTCTTCCAGGAAGGTAAATTTCCATCTCTTTTGGGAACAGAATTGCTGGGCAACTAGGACCTGTGATTCTTACAAACCATAGCCCATACATCCCGTAAACTATTGCCCATGTCTCCGTTGTTCCAAATCTTACATTTTGCAGATATGATGATCCTGACTTTGGACACAACAAATGTTTCGGGAAGAATATTGAGTGCTAGGAAATGAGTATAGAAAGTGTCTCGCAGGACCATGGGTTTATAACTGGGGAGAAATTAACTTGGACCCAGGAGACTACTGCTAGGAGTAAAGATTAAATGTTAATTTAAACAAGTATTACAGCATTAACAATGCTGTATTTCAATGTATCCTTATCTAGTTTTAACAGTAAGGTCAGGGTTTAGCACTTAATGTACCTGCTCTCCCTCTCCCTCTCCCTCTCCCTCTTCCTCTCCCTCTCCCTCTCCCTCTCCCTCTTCCTCTCCCTCTCCCTCTTCCTCTCCTTTTACTTCTCCCTCTCTTTCTCTGTTTGTCAGTATATCTGTCTGTCTGTCAGTCTGTCTGTGTGTCCCTGCATGCACAAGCCCACACACAGACAAAGTGTAAGTGCTGAAAGAAGGTAGAAGAAGGTGTGGATCCCCTGGAGGCAGAGTTACAGATGATTGTGAACCACCCAATGTGGTTGCTTGGGACCAAGCCCAGGTCCTCTGCAAGATTCATACATGCTCTTAAGCACTAGRCCATTTCCCCAGCTCCTTGATCTGACTGTTCATTCATTTTACTTTTATATTTAGCTCAATTGGTAAAACTCAGACATCTGAAAATCTCAGGTATTCCATCTGTGCACCTCAAATGAAGTGTATCTACTTCTTACTTGTAGTATAAATATGAAAAGGTAGATACTTCTACAAGTTGGGCTACTAATATTTTAAATGCACTTTATTATTATAATTTCCCTAAATTAGATATCTCTAGCCATCATTATTTTTAACTACTTAGTATATTGCATCTATTTACACACATTAATTTATCATTACCTTATCTACTAGTTTAGGCATGAATTTTCCCTGTAAGATTAACTTCTTATAATAGATACTAAAGCACTATTATGAAATAATTTATTTCTACTATGGCTTTGTGTGTGTGTGTGTGTGTGTGTGTGTGTGTACATGCGTGTGCATATGTGTGATCCTTAAATCACCAACAGCTTTGGGGAACAAGGCTTCTGTCACAAACAGCTAAGTAACCACAGAAAGACTAGAAGATTCGGGRTTCATCATGCTCTGTGGCTTCTGGGTGTCTTTGGGGTTTCAAGCTTTTTGTGTGTTCTCCCAGTCCACAGGRCCATGGAACTGAAGACACAGATGAGCACCAATGTGAAATTCTTCAAGACTGCCCTTTCCCTTCTTAGGGAATTTAGGGAGGAGGTCATGCCCAAGTTGGAAGGGGTGCAATCCCACAGTGGGGTGTGACTGCGCACTGCCCCCAATCCTGCTGTGCACAGTAGTGTGTTCTGTCAACCTCATAGGGAGGTCAGTATTTAAGGAGAGACAGACACATTCAGACAGACAGACAGGAGAGGAGCGAGGCATAGAGAGACAGACAGAGAGAGAAAGTGACAGACAGACAGACAGACAGACAGACAGACAGACAGTGTGTATGTGTGCAGTGATATCGAGTAGCCAGGGAATTAAGTAATAAATATTAAATGAGCTGGACACTCCAGCTAGTTCCACCCTCTCTTATTATTCAAGCCTGGACTCTTCAGTCCTCTCCACCAGCGATGTTGGTCCCCCCAGTTACAATTCAATCTCTGATAGATCATTCCATATGGCAGGAAAGTCAAGACCAAGAGAAGCAAGGGCTCTTCAAATAGTTTACTCTCGTTTATGAAAATACTGCTCAGGTATATTCCCCAAACTTGGGAGGATCATGTGCAATGTGGTGCCCGAGATCTTCACGGCCATCAATCTTCATGTGGACTGAGTCCTAAGACAGTTTGAAGAAAATACACCCCAGAAATTCAGTAGACACCCACACTTAAAAATCTATAAAGAAGAGCGTCAGTGTTAAAGGAAATAAGGCATTTCTGGGACACCAGAGAAGCACGCCACAGAGAAGCACATCACATTTTGTTTCATTTTGTTTTTCTTTTGTTTCTTCAAATTATCATGATGGGGCTATGATTTAATTTTTAAAAAGTTTAAGTTAAAAGTGTCTAAGTAGGACATTACCTTCCTTTTTAAAAATCTGTCACAATATTAGATTGTCAAGAAAAACTCAAAGAAAATAATGTATAGAAAATGTTGTGAACATTTCTCATGAATGCCAGTCTGGAGATTCCTTCTCAGCCTTCATGGACACTTCCCAAACTTCTTGGATTGGCTTTGTGCTGATGGCTAAAGATAGCACCCTAACTATTTTGTCTTGAATGGTATTTTATTTCTTTTGTTAGTGTTATCTTTAAATGGCAAAATAAAAAGAAGATCTGTCTCTAACAGACATGTGTTAACTCACAGAACCTCTACACACCTAATGTTCGGCTCAGGGGAACGGGGAGGAGACTCTTGGCCCCTGCTCTAAGTCCCATGGTTGGTTCTCTGACCCAAATGCAAACACAAAGAAATGAAATATCAAGCTTTAAGGCCATAGCTCTTTACCTTGTCACCATCTCCTTCTCTTTGTTGGAAGCATGTCCTCCAGTGCAGAGAGGCCTGCTCGCAGCAGACAAGAAGTACAGGCGGTGGTTTTTGAAATACTGATCAATTAAAGGAAGAACAACCTGAAATAGAAGAAGAGAAAATGATCTATGAAGTGCAGTATGAGAGGGAGAATAACCAGAGCTCAGAGCACACAAAGAGCCCTGTGCAATACTATACCCGTGCTGATTCAATGGGTACAGCTAGATCCCTTCTGTCATCTCCATCCCATGCATGTGCACATATGCATGTGTGTATCTGTGTATGTATGCATGTGCACATGTGTGTATACATGCATGTACAAGTGTGTATTATGCATGTGCACAAGTGTGTATGTATACATGTGTGCATGTGTGTATGTAAGCCTGTGTACATGTGTGCAAATGTATATGTATGCACGTGTACACATATATGAGCATGTAGCTGACAGAGTAGGATGTGCTGGGAGATAGTTACTAGGAACACAGAAGTTTTTAATAGTTCAGAATTATTCTCCTTATTTTCTCAATGTGATTTATATATAATAGTGTTCATAAAATGCAATTCAGTGGCCAGAGGGTCACTATTATATGTGAAAACTGCCAAGGGTGTGGTATCATCCTGTTTGTACTACTGTTTACCATGTGTGGTTGCCCCATCATTGATGCTTTGTAGATGTAGAATGATGAAAAATGAAACAAAAGGCCCACTGGAAAACACACAGTGCACACGGTACCTGTCTATTCTCAAAGCCAGAGCCCTGCTGTGTTCGGGTTTAGCGCTCCCCTGGGTTGACTCTGAACTTTGTACTCTCCTTCCCCCCCCCACCCCCGCCCAGTGTACTTTGCTCATATCTCGGTACAGGCAATTCCCTGCCTGTGATGGGCACTTCTGACCCTTCATGCTCCTTACCAGCAGACCGCAGCTTAGGGGTGCTGCACTGGGTGGACAGTACTGTTTGATCTTATTGGAGAAAAATAAATCTCCACCCCCTCCAAGGTATTTGTATATATAATTTTGGACAGAGCTCTCTCTCTCTCTCTCTCTCTCTCTCTCTCTCTNTCTCTCTCTCTCTCTCTCTCTCTCTCTCTCTCTCTCTCTCTCTCTCAAAGCCTTTTAGGCAAAAGAAAGCAAAAAACAAAGTTGGATTTTTATATCCATGTACTCATTTTCTGACTTCTAGAATTAGTACTTGCTCTATTTTGCTGGATATAGTGTTTTTCTCCTACCTTGCAGCATAAAACAGTTATACTGAATGACTACACAATTTACACAATATTGCTCTCTTTAAAGTCTTTATAAGGGCCTAAATATACTGGCTGGAATATTGCAAATACTTGATCAAAATGGAGGATGAAATTAAGCCACACTAAATATCTATAAGCATCAAGTAGGAGTGGTGGGTAAATAGGCAGTTTAAAAGTATCTTCACGGCATGAATAACATCATTCTGATAATGGATACCAAGGGAACTGCAATAAGGTAGTGGCTGGATGGAAATGACTGATCTATTTATCTAGCAGTTCTCTCTCGCTTGCTCTCTCTCTCTCTCTCTCTCTCTCTCTCTCTCTCTCTCTCTCTCTCTCTCTCTCTCTCTCCCTCTGCTGTCAATCTACCATTTATCCATCTATTATTAACAGTATGCATCCTAGCATAAACCACATCTTTGGATGACTGGAAGAAACTCTGAGTGATTCTGAAAATATAACCAAAGTTTGTTAAGCACTCAAAAAGTGTGACATTTGAAAATCTACCAAGTGTGGTGCTTATAGAAATTATCTGAACTATCACCAATGCAAGTATATTGGTAGAAAACTGTCAGTGACAGTAAGCCTCCAGTTTAACTGCAAGGTATTGTCAAGACACGCTTGCCTAAGAAAACTAATGTGTATCTGTCAGTCTCCGGGCCAGTCTGCTTCCTCACACTCCTAGGAAGCAAGTGACCTGAGTGCCTGGCTGCACTGTGATTCGTCCACCCCTCCTGGGCTGAAGGAAGTGATGACTTCCCCAGCAATATGGAGAGCCCTTGACGTGTTCCTCTGAAATGGGATGGATAATAACGATGGGCCGCACTCTACCTATGACCAATTTATTCTCTAAGCCTCAGCTTGTGACAGAGCAAGACTGAAACTTTCCATAACACAGAATTTGTGGCCAAAACAATATATGTATATTCATTCATATGCAGTTAAGCTCATTAGCTAACAGAAAATGTACAGAATGTTAAGAAATTGAGATCTTCTATTTCACATAAGAAAGCCACAAGAATTAGAACTTAGAAATTTTTTGGCATAAGTAAATTGAGTGAGGACTATGTTGGGGAGAGCTGAGTGAGCGTAGGGTAAGTGCTGAACACCACAAGCAGACCTGTCTCCTGTGAGTCATGAGGTATTTCTGAGCCAGAGTGTGGACCTGTAGTGAAAGCAGCATTTGTAGACAAGTGCATTCTGAAAAGTAGTGRCGACCTGACGGGCCTRGTTTGTAAAYAAAGAACTGACGCACAACCACGGATGTCGTATACTGTACCTTGGCAAAGAACTTGATTTCTTGCTCATACGGGAAATGTCCTCCTTTGCTTCGGCTGCCGCCATCTGTAGACAGGAAGAGAGTTTAGGTCCACGCTGAACTTCCAACATTTTATGAGATCCCTCCAAAGCACAGAGCTTTAAAAGCCTTCCTACATGTGTCACCCCACCAATCCAGACAGAAAGCATAAGAGTATGTGGGCTAAATTCAGCAACATCATGAAATGTACAAGTTCTTTAAAATAAAAACAATCATGTCCAATTACACAGTTGCTATGGTTAACTCATATGGAGAGTTATGGGCACAAAACACCTTGGACATCAGTCAACTTGACACAGCCAGAGGTCCCAGGGAAGGGAGTCTCAACTGAAGAATTGCCTAGATCAAGTTGGCCTGTGAAGGACTGTCAAAAGAGTATTTGCTATGAGAAACAAAACCACGTTCAGTTCTCCAAAGGTTTAGAGTGTAAAGACAGAGGTCACAAAATAATCAGCATCAGCATACTGGCTTGGAAGGTGGCTCCATTACCTCCTTCAAGCACACAGAGGTCTGTGCATGATACTCAGGAGAGGCAGTAACAATCTAAGTAGCCCTGTCAATATGCAGAGCTTTGTGTGGAACTAAAAGGTTGAGTTGAACATAAGAATACAAATTATATACGGTTCAAACCAACTCATGCTAGGAAAAAAATCTTTTGCAATTAGAAATAGGAATGATGATACATGCTTAGCAAATATTAGGTAAAATTCAGAGTAATTTTTGTGGAAGACAGGTGATATTTTATGATATAAAAACAAAAGATGATTTTTGTTTTGGGGGGGTTGCTTGCTTTTTATACTTGAATTCTCTCTGCTCTCCCTCCCCCACTGCCCCTGGTCTTGGGGATAGAACAAAGAACAGTGCTCTATCAGGAGGCAGCATCTCTAGCCGTGTGTGTGTGTGTGTGTGTGTGTGTGTGTGTGTGTGTGTGTGTGTGTTTGGTTTTTGTTGTTTTTCATTTTGTTTTATTTTTAGGCTGGCTCTCAGTAAGTTACCTAGGCTGGTCTTAGCCTCACTCTGTACTCAGGTTGGCCTTGCAGTTGCAGTCTTGCTTCCTCGGCCCCCATGTAGCTGGTATTTCAGGGCCTGCACCTCCAGTCTGCTAACTTATAAATATCTTTATGAGGAACTTTCTTGTGTAAAATCAATCAAGATGGCGTTATACACAGCCAAAATAGCAATATTTCAGAAAGTGTAAGAAATATACTTTGCTGTATTAAATATTTTGAGAAATATGAACAGGTTTGGAGAGAACATGACCACAACAACAGAAATAAAACTGGAATAGAAATAAAGAAAGAAAGGAAGGGAGAGAGGAAAGAAGGAAGGAGAAAGGGAGGGATGGAGGGAGGGAAGGAGGGAAGAATGGAGGGAGGAATGGAGGGAGGGAATGAGGGAGGGAATGAGGGAGGAAACATAAAAATCAGCTAATGCTCTAACCTGCAGTTTTCTCTATCCCCTAAAACTACCCTACAGTGGCATGAAAAGGCCCTTAATGAAACTCTCACCACCAGAATGTTTCAAATTTTCAGTATTAAAATACTGTTCTTACTGGGTGTGATGGCACAGGCCTTGAATCCCAACACTAAGGAGGCAGAGGCAAGTAGATCTCTTTAAATCAAAGACCTGCCTATTTAATATAGTAAACTCAGGACTGGCTACATAGTGAGGCCCTACCTCAAAAACAAAACAAATGAACAACAACAAGAAATTCCAAGAAGCTCAAATATGAACAATCTTTAACCTGGTCGCCCCACTGCTGAAGATGTCTGACTCAGAATGAAAGTAAATTTGTGCTGGAAGGTCATTAAAAACGGATAGCAGAGGAAGTATCGGAAACAACCAGACTTCTGTCAGTGTGTGAGAAATGCATGTCCACTCATACACTATGTGGATATTTTAAAGTTCTCAAATTCAAACCATTCTCTAGTAGCTTGTTGGTTATTGGATGTTACACACTCCTGGCTGTTATATTCCCCTTTGTACTGAGATGGACAGAATGTGGAAGCAGCCCCTTCCTCTATTCTGCTCAAGGAGTAGTAAGCCCTGAATGATGAGCAGCAAGCCCAGCCATTTACCAAACTCCAGGATGTACTGATGCGCCTCATCCACATATCGAATCAGCTGCTGCAGGAAACTATAGGCAAATCGCTTCTCAATGGAAGGTGTGTCCAGATCCAGGTCCTTGAACCCTCTAGAAAAGTCAAAGTAAATAAAGAAGTGTGTGTATATGTGGGGTATGTATATGTGTATATAAGAGAGAGAGAGGAGAGAGGGAGGGGAGAGAGAGAGAGAGAGAGAGAGAGAGAGAGAGAGAGAGATCTCAGAAGATAAAATTTTATTTTAAAAGCTACACATAAAATTGAATGTAATAATATTCTTACTGCTTATGACTAGGGGGGTGCGGGGGGGGGGTTGCCATAAGGAATATTTGCATCTAATACAAAACTAAAGTGAACCATTCCACTTCTGCTGCTAAAATGACAGGGAGTGGTTCTCTTCTCTTTCGTTTTCTTCAGAGTTTGCAGAAATGATGGAAAGCAGCTGAATGAAGTACAAAAGGAACTTATAGGACAAAGAGCTAAGGGCTTTGTGTCTCTGGCATGAGTTGGTTAAACCTGGTTAAACTTGGTGCAACTGGAGGTTATCTGTGAGAAGAGCCTCAGAGTGAGGCACTGTCTGGCCGAGCAGGCCTGTGGACATGTCTGTGGAAGACCGTCTTGGTTAGCCTAATTGACGTAAGAAAACTAAGTCCGAAAATAGGTTGTATCATTCTGGGGCTGTGTAAATGAGAAACTCTTGTTGAGGCCTAGTCATGTACATTCATTTTTCTCTGCTCTTGATGGTGTTGGAGTTAAAAACTTCAAATCCCTGCCACCAACTTCTCTAAAGATGGACTAAACCTAGAACTTTAGATAAAATAAGTTCTATCTCCTTCCAGCTGCTTCTGTTGAGTGCTTCCCCCAGCAGCAGGCAGGAAGCTAGGACAGGCACTTTGAAYGGCCTAAGCAGCCGCCCCAAGTTAGTTGGGCCACTGGGATCATTTTCAGTGGGAACCCCAGTGACGGTTTGGAAAGCACATGAGACGGGTGTCCACTTGCCTGGATACCACATAACCGCTGATCTGTAGGAACTTGAAGATGTCCTGGGCCTTTTCTCGGTCCTTGGCTTTCTCCTTGGCTGTCAGTGTGTCGTAGGGCACCAGCAGGGGGTGGTTTCCTCCTCCTAAGAGAAGAGTAAGGAAACGAGGAAACACACCACACCCCTGAGAGAAGAGTAAGGAAACGAGGAAACACACCACACCCCGAGATGACACCCAGCCAACGAAACACACCACACCCCGAGATGACACCCAGCCAACGAAACACACCACACCCCCTGAGATGACACCCAGCCAATGCTACATGAGCCTTCCAACCAGCCTGAAAATACATGTATTTACAAATTAAGTACTGGTTACATATGCTATCACCATGGACGGAAAAAAACCAAGGGGGTTCTTTTGTTAGAGCCTAAATCTGAGGCATGGTAATAGACAATAAACCTGGTATAACTGGGGAGAGATTTTAAAGAGATTTTTAAGGTGATGCTTCATTTTTGTGATCCAAGGAGAAAAGAAAAATGTCTTCAGTATGGGATTCTTGTGGCACCTTCTAGATTATACTATACATATAAATAAATACAAAAATGCATGTAAGTCTGCTAAGATGAATCGAACATTTGGAACATTGAACGCTTTCAGCCAGTAGCTCCTAGCAAGAGCCTGAATATCATTTAGAACTTACAGAAAATAGGCATGATTTTAAAACTCATGAGAAACTTTCAGGTATGAGAGTACATGCCTCTATTTCAGCACCTGGGAATCAGAGACAGAAGGATCAAGAGTTGGAGTTCTTCCTTAGCTACATTTCAAGATGAAGCCACGCCTTGCTATGTGAGATTTTGTCACATTAACAAAATAAAAGAACTCAAAACCAGGAGTGAGAGTCTCTCTAAATAGCAGCATGACTCCACCTTGCTACCCCCCCCCCCCCCCCGCTGGCCATGTAGGTGTGGGTGTTTTATGTGGGAAGAAAGGATCTGGCTCAACAGGGAACCCAGGAGATATGCAGAGTTCCCAGGATGCTACCAGAAACACACCAATACTTGCTGTGACTTGTGAGCTTGTTCATATCAAAGTGGGAAAGAGACTCTCCCCGCCTCTGCCACCACCGCCTCCATCTTTGCTACGGCCAGCTCACACCAAGCTAGCTCGGGCAACCAGGAAACCCCAAGCTTAAGACCTCTGGGGACTCAGCAATCTGCGCTCAAGAGTTAAGCTGAGCAGCGGGCCCCGGGGGCCAGCCTGGCTTGGCTCTGAGCCCTGCGGGATATCTTGCACTGCCCACCACCACAGCCTGCCTCACTGTCACTTGGACCAGACCAAAGGACCAGGAACCAGTGTTGTCCTGAGTTATACRGAGTTAAAGATCGCGGGGGACACAAACATCCAGGCAGTAACCTGCGCTCAGGAACTGAATAGAACAGTGGTTCCTGTAGCCCAGACAGGCGCGGGTTCTGCGCCCTGGTGGGATCCCCACCATCTAGGCTCCAGCAGTCCAACCAGGGAAGCTATACTCCTGTAGGAAATCCCATGGCTAGACTGAGCCCCGAGTCCAGCCCCCACCTTGCAGATGGTGGCCTGACCAGGTCACCACAAAAAACCAACAGAGGAGTCCAGGTCATCATAAAGATCTAACAGACGAGCCCAGATCTGTGGAAAAAAAGATCTGATTCTTAAAAGCAGGCATCTAGGTAAGCCAGGAGGGGACAGTGGGAGGCCATCTGCATACCCAGCAGCAAGCAGCAAGAGTCTCAGGCCCAGAAGAGCTGAGGAGATAATTCGGAGCCCAGTAGCTTATACAGTCCAGCGTCCACCTCAGGAACACGGACACCCTCTGTGACAGCAGCAACTAAAGCCAGGCTCACAAGAGCTTCAAACACCAACCAGTAACAACCACACCAACTAACTCCAGAGATAAACAGATGGCAAAAGGCAAA
>BDUI01000617.1:98846-124949 GCA_002335545.1 Apodemus speciosus | reverse complement strand
TAGATAGATAAGCATATTCTTGTCAAAGGCACATCGCTTTAAACTTATGTGAAAATCAGGGTATCTTTCCACTGCTATGATTCAGGATGATTATAATTATGAATGAAATAGCATAATAGTGAATATAGTTACACAATAAGCATAAAGTGACAAATCAAAACAATGAAACCAGCACAGATTTCATATGAAATGGGCTTCATTAATCACAACAAATGAGCATCATGTCATTTTCTTTCTCAATATCCAAAGCCTAAAGCCTATATAGACAATGCATCCCTTATAATAATTCCTTAAGTTCAGAGGTTGGAGGCCATTAGTATGAAGAATTCTGGGACTGTGTGCCAACTTATAATCATGGGGTGTCTATTGCTCCTTATTAGACCATACGATAATTATGCCAAACTGGTCCTGGTAGCACATAGTAAGAGTCTATGAATGGCGTCATAGAGTTTTCCCACATGAATATAGTATTGAAGAAAGTAGAGCCAGGGAAGGAGCACACCTGACCATCACCAGAAGCAAACAGCTCTTCTCTTGAAGCCAATGAACTAATAATATTTAAATAAAATTCACAGTTGATACTCATTAGTTCTTGGTCATTATTATAAAAATATCTAATATAACTAATATTATCTCTGCTTTATATTGTAAGAAAAATAGATTTTAGGGTTTAACTCTGCTGGGAATATGATAGATAGCATTGCTTGGTGATAGATCTGAGTGGTGGAGCTATTAGAAGTTTCTAGATGACAACTCAGACCCTGCATTTGTCTACACAGCTGAAAAGGCTATTTTAAGACCTTATTTCCTGCCTCCATGATGAAGCATCAGTTTTTAAACCAGAGGCTGTCTGATCCTCTGTCTCAGAGACAGATAGGAAGGAGGCAGTCTGGAAGGCTGATAGCTGTGCTTCCTCGGGATCAGATGCCCCTTCTTATTCGTCAGGATTAAGACTGGTTGCTCCAACTGTATCAAAAACTCGTGTGCCGGGATAGCTCCTGCACCAAGGAGTCTGCATTCTGCAGGGGGCTTCATGACAATACCATTTGCTTTATGGTTTTACTCCATTTGGGAACTTTTCTGAAGGACTGTGAGAAGAAACACCTTGAAAGGGTGACCAGCCTACCATGGCCAGGGAGACAAAGGTAGTTTGTCTGATATCACAAATATACCTGATATCACAAATATACAATCCACCTCATAAATATTTGCAATGTGGTCTTGTGGATTCTACCATGTGTGACCCAGGGATTGAACTCAGGTGCTCTATGGATATTGATTTTAATATAATCGCAACTGCCTGAGATTTAAAACCCACTGATGTGATACCACTGCTATTCCATTATCACCACCTTCTCAAACACATAGGACACAATGCCCACTCCTATGCATAAGCAAGCATCTGACTAGATGGAGGTGGGAGGAGGGATGCTAAGCACTGATGAGATGTTCATAAAGTACTGTCCTCCAAGTTCTACAGAGCACACAGGATGGATGCTGGTCTTACCTTTGGCTATTGTTGGCATCTGAAATGCAATGCTGATGACACCCACCAAGTCTCCCAATGGAATCAGAGATCGCAAAATAGACCTGATTCGGATGGCCTCTCCCTTTCCAGCATGAATCAACTAAGCAGGGAGAGGACAAAGCAAGCTTAGAACTAGTTGTGGACTCTACCTGTAGTTTTTTTAGAAAACGTAAACTGTGAGAATCCATATATAAAGCAATTGTCAGTCCTGTACATGCATAAAGCTAATCATCTCTCAGAAATTGCATCTCAGACATACAGGCAGGAAACCACAGCGTATACATAAACATGAAGAAACATGGGTTGCATACACTTCCACAAGTTTGTATATTTTTTTTATAATGTTTGGGGTACCAGAAAAAAACTGATAACCAGAAGAGTCTATGAACAATTGCCCTTAAAATTATATATACCCACCAATAACCAGAGAAATAACACAATAAAATAGCCACTATTCTGAGCCACTGAAAATATGCTAATATTTATTATATATTTAGCCTCTTTCTTTTCTTAGGAATAAATTCTATATCCACCCATATTCTGTCCTGATTCTTGGAGGAGGGGGATCAGTTTACATAAATCCTGACATTCYGTTTGAGACTTCTAGCTGAGGAAGTCCCCATGGTGCCAGTGGGTCAGGGTAGCTAAGAACTCAGTAAGTTCCTTAAGCCACTGATCTCTAGAGCCAGAACCAGCACCTGTTACATGCACCACAAAGCAGGAAAAGCAAGTGACACTCAAAGCCTACTGAAGAGTTCAGCTAATGACTGTAAAGATGGTAGAACTTCAGCAGCGGCAAGGGTGGCACAGTGAGTCTTCAGGGTCTGCTTCAGCGTTCCCAGACCCTTAAGATGGCAAGACAATAAAACCCAAAGCATTTATATATTATCCTTTATTTCTTAGTTTCTCTGATCTTTTCCCTGAGACAAGCAAAGGTACAAATTGTGTACATGTCCATGTTTTTGTCTGCAACCACCTCCAGCACGCACCTCTTCCATCATCCTTTCTCAGTCACCAAAGTGAAAAATCATATGAACAGCAGAGGCTGAGTTTAAAAAAAAAGATTCCAGGTTTTCTAATATTGCAACTGTTCTCTATTCTGTGGTTCTTCTCTGGTTTCAACAGAAGAGAACATCACATAGATTTTTATCATATGAGTCTAAAGGAAATGCCTTTAAAGAACTGAAAACCAATATGGGTACCAAGGGCGGGGAAATAAAATAGGTTGCAAGCCGCCCACTCTGGATTCATGTTTATCCCAGCTCAAAAACAGACTTGCAGGCTAGTTTATTCTTTTAGCATTTCATAGTGCTTAGAATGTGCCAATCAATTCACCCCCAGTTCCATTCTGCAAACTCCCTGTGAGCCCTCCAACATGTCTCATTCTCATCTCCTTAAAGAATTAAGGACCCACCTAACCAAATTGTGCTGTCTACATGTCTATGGTGCACAGAGACATGAGGACCTACTAGGCAGTTCCCAAAGAAGAGCGACTCTTCTGCCTCTACTAGCCATTAACTGCCGTGGCTCCTCAGCTAGGTGTGGGGCTTCAGCAGTCTGGAAGCTGTTATCGATAACTACAGCTAGTCACAGTGCAGAGAGTGAGCGATTCTGGAGTCCCCATCCCTAAACTGGACATTTGCAGCACAAGCCTTATACTCAAGACTTGAGGAATAGTGTAGAAAAGTAAGCAAAAGACTTCTGTGAAGCAGAAGACCAAGCTTTGGTTTAAAATCAGTCTGTCTGGATATGATAGGCCTGCTACCATATGCTCTCTCAATAACTATGTCTGATTTACAGTTTTGGAATCAATATTGCCCAGCTGTACACAAGTAGAGATAAGCATTATATAAAAGGAATCAATTATTGGTGGAAATAGTAGATTTTCATCAGAGCAAAAGAAACCATGGAGGGAAAGCAAAATCTCTTCTTCAAAGGCAGGGAGGCCACATGAGTTTTAAAGACATATGGGTGACTACATATTCTATTAAAGACTTTTACTGACAATATCATTACTAATTTTTATAGTCAATGGGACATTTCCAACTAAGCAAACAYTCATTCAGCAGTTAAGGCAACAACTATTATTTTTAATGGATATTACTAGTTTGGGATGCTGCTGTGATCCCTGCTGTCATGATGTTTGGAACTTATGACTGCATCAGGATTGCTGCCCTCAAGTCCCCAAAGAGACTCACATGCATTTCAGGAGCACAGCGACCAAGTAGGTCAATCAAAGCTGCGTAGAAGGTCATGATGGCGTTCCCCATGTGGATGGTATCATCTTCCTCCTCTTCTGTATCACTTTCGGGGAATTTGTCCCAAAAGAAGCAGAAAGTAAATCAAGTTTCAGTGATAACCTTTTCTTACCAGTCCTTTCATGCTTCTCAGAAATACCAGTGATATTTTTTATTTACATTTCAAATGATTTCCCCTTTCCTTTTTCAAACAAAATAACAAGGCATTAAGGATCAGAATAGGGACTCTATTATCAAGAGCATATTGCAAGAGCATGTTAAGTAAGATTCCTGCCATGGGATAGGCAAAGGATCTCTCATCTGATAGATTCTGATCATTTCTTTCTTTTCATGCTTAAAGATTTTATGTTCTTTTTTGTTTATGAGTATGTTTGTTTGTGTATGTGCACAGATAAGGAGGTGTCAGATCCCTGAAACATGAATTGGATGCAGTTCTGAGCTGCTTATTTTGGGTACTGAGAACCAAACACAAGGGGGCTCTAGAATAGCAAGTGCTCTTAACCACCAAACCATCTCTGCAGCCCCTTGCTTCTTTTGTTTGTTTGTTTTCTGTTAATCTTTTGAGCTGKTGTACAAACAAATGGCTTTTGTTATGATGTCTTCATATTTGCAACATTGTTCTTTTCTTATATTCATTCTTCTATCACCCTGCCTCTTTCCAAATAGTTCCTTTTTTGCTTTTACACCATATATAAAGAAATACATATACATGTACAATATATATACACATATGCAACTACATATATGTGAATTGTGCTCATTTTTAATGACACACAGTATATTAACAAAAAATGGTGGAGAGACTATTGTGAAGTAAATTTACAAGTGCTTTACCAATTACCACTCAAGTAGAGAAAGGGTAACCAAAGACATCATGTATGATAACATATGTYAGACCCCATGTATACTGCTTGGTCAAGAGTAACATTTAGAAGTTTACTTCATGTATTCACCTATGATACCAATAACCTTACCCTCACTCCATCACTCCTTTATCTACCTCCTCAATGTTCTCACTCTGAAAATATTCCATTATCTGGCTGATAAAATGCAAATATGCATGTCCTTCCTGCTTGGTGGCTTGAAGGAGGTATCTTCAACTGGACTCAAGAGTCTGCAGCATGGCAGTGAGTTGCCTTGTAAGGGCAACAGGGAGGTCTAAAGCCTTTGTGTGTGCACAGGCTAGCATCATCCTGTTCTGAGTTCCCAGTATGTATTTCTCTCTGTGAGGGCAACTACGAACTGCATTAACCATCTATGGCTAAGTGATAAACACTTAAGGTCTGTGCTTGCTCTGCCTGTGGAAGAAACAGGGTTTCCGAACTTTCAAGTCTGTTCCCTCTGAGCCATTTGTTTTATCTTTACAATTATACTAACAGTATAGGTGCATGACCCCCTCAGAGAACATTTACCTCCACAGATCAAAAACATGCCCATCTGCAGTGCCTTATGGCCCCACTAGATTAGCATCAATGTCTTCTGCAACACATCTCTCTGTAGTACATTAACCAAGCATTCTGCTCCTCTGAAGTGTATCTGCTTTCCTTGCTATTACCATCATACTCAGGAAAACAGTCCCCAATTTCCTTATTAAAGGTCTCTTTCTCTATCTGATAATATTATAAGAACTACAGAAACTCATCTTGGGAGGTTGGATCAATGGTTCAGTGGGAAAAGGAGTTTATATCACAAGCATAGAGACCTCAGTTCAAATCACCAGAACACACATAAAAATCCAGACACATTCATGCATGCCTGTCACCCCAGGGTTGGGGAAGGAGCCAGTTCAGGAAGGTTGCTAGCAAGCGCTTGTGAACTGCCAGCCTAGTTCCTAATTCAGTGAGTGGCTCTGTCTCAGAGAATTAGGCAAAAAATGACAGAGTAGGACAAGCAATACCTCCCTCTGGCCCCTGTACATGTAAGGATGTGTGTGTTCACATGCACACACACACACACACACACACACACACACACACACTCAGATATTCACCTTTGATCGTCTATACTCTATAGGTATGACTAATTTATGGCCTATAAATGTGGACAAACACTTTGTATATGACAACATCATGCCCCAATGTCAAGGATACAGGTTTCTAAATTGTGTTCTTTGTCTAGCCTGAAAGTACCTGCAAGATGCATGTCCTAAGTCCACACAATGTCTCCAGCTTTTTTCCTGATTCATTTAGTCGATCCCAACAGCCAACTCTCCACTCATCTAAGACACTCAGCTTTCAAGGGGGCATGCTTCAGTGGTGGACAGTAAAATAATAAGTAACAGAATGTCATGTACACCTTGTCAACCTTATTGGGGTGATATCATTTGCTGAGGGTATGCAGGTAGACCTACAGGGTTTTGCTGGATCCAGTGGTTGGAGAGGGGCCATCTCTAGAAGGATCCTCAGCTATTTTTATGGCTTCTTCCATAGCTGCAAGGAGACCATTACCACCTTCTCCTCTCAAGGCAGGACCAAAGCACTCAGGTCTCCGGATGAGCAACCTCACCACAACATTTGCATTCTCTTCCACACTCTCTCCTGCAGTCAAAAGAGGATTGTGAACAAAATATAGGCTTTCTGGGGACCATATGTCATAAGCATTTCTCATTTAAAGAAACAGGTATACCTTAGAAATATACTATAATAGTAAATTCAACTTTCAAATTACATTAATTTATTGGGGGTGGGGTGGTCAGGTCACATGACATGCAAAAGCCAGAAAACAACCTACAGGAATTGTTTCTCTTCTTCTACCATATGGGTTTCAGGGATAGAACTCACACAGCTAGGCTTGGTGGCAATCACTTTACCCACTAAGCCATCTTATTGGCCCATAAATTCAACACAGCCCACATCACAACTTGTACGTGTATTGTTATGGTTTGCATGCCAGACAGTCCTCAGAGACTTGTGTGTCTGGATATCTGTTCCCAACAGTCTTGGGACACTGGAAGATGACTGGAACTGGGGCCTCACTGGTTATTATAGACTGTCATCAAGGGCCTTGAAAGTTCCTCCTCTAGCTATATCCAGTTGTCATTCTTTACTTCTTGCTTGGTGCCACACAAGAAGCTGCATTGCAAGTTCAAGGACTAAGCCACTGCAGCCAACTTTCCTGCAGTGGTGGGCTGATTAGGTTCCTCCTCASGGTGCCTCTGTCAGGTATTCTCACACAACAATGAAAAGGTGACAGATAGAACACTAAACAACATAAGTTACTTCCTTTGATAATATTTTCCAAGTAAAACAAAATATTACAGAGACTATCTGTGAAAGAAGAGGATATTGTAATCCTAATCCTTAAGAGCCAACTGCAAAAATCTAGAAGGTAAATATAGATTTGAAGTTAAACAATAAAAATATGAGCCTCATTAAAAATGTATTATGGGTTACTTCTGTGAATTGAAAACTGTTAAATAAAATATATAATTTCTTATATTCACATTCTTCATGAAAAACTATGATGAATCCTTACTTTCTTTTCATTCAAAAATATTAATTTTTACTTTAGATTTTGCATGTATACATGAATGTATGAGCATATAAACACAGGTGCCCACAGAGGCTACAATAGGATGTCAGAGCTCTTGGAGCTGGAGTGACAGGCAGCTGTAAGATATCTCATATGGGTGCTGGGAATTGAACTTGGGTCTTTTACAGGGGCAGATAAGTGATCCTAACCATTAAGCCATCTGCTTCAAAACTCTGATTTTCACAGTTTTGCCAGTGGTAGTGTCCTACCGTTACAGAAGACTGCAAATCTGAGAAAGTCAAGGTATCGCTCTCCTTCAACTGGGTTCCACCCAATGTCTGGGTAACCCTTAGACACCAGCATCTGACAGCTCTGCAGACCACAGCCAGCCAGATAGCGAACTACCTACAAACAAAGGATGAGCACGGGGTTAGCCTTCACTTGGAACAACATGAGCCTATGCTAAGTCTGACATATGAGATTATCCAAGAGTGATTTAAAACGCATGCATTTCATTTCTTTATATGTATATATAAATATGTGTGAGTACATGTGCCCAGGGAGGCCAAAAGACAATACTGAATTTCCTGGAGCTAGAGTTGCAGGCAGCCATTGTCAACTACTTGATGTGGGTGCTGGGAACAGAACTAGAGTACTGTGGAAGAGCATTTCTCCAGCCCTAACAAATGTATTTTTTGCAATTATTTTTAGCATCATGATAACTGACATAAAATGTAGTCATCCAAATTATGATTTCTCAGAGAAATTATGAATTCTCTGAGAAAATAATGTTAGTGAATTCCATGCCATATACTCAAGACCTTTGCATACAAGTATCATAATATCTAACACATCTCTAAATGTCTAATGTCCTCTGGCCCAATTCAAAACCACCTGAATGGGTCCTCCTACAGCTCACCTGGTAAGGAATGGGCTGTAAACCATCTGAGCACAAGAACTCCTGTCTGAGATGCAAAGGCATCTTGGAGAGAATTGTCTCCAAATGATTCATCCATTCCATGGTGGGGCAGTTATGAGAAGGTGTTTAAGTGGGGTATGCTAACTTAGAGATGGATCTCCTCAGTTTTGACCAGACATGTCTCACTCACAGTGTGCAACATTTTGAGCAGGTTATTTATGCTCCTTGTATTAGTGTCAGTGCCCATAAAAATTGAGCTATACATCTGCAATCCAAAAATCTAAAATCCCCATAGCTGTGAAATCTAAGCCTGGCAGTGGTGGCGCACGCCTTTAATCCCAGCACTTGGGAGGCAGAGGCAGGCGGATTTCTGAGTTCGAGGCCAGCCTGGTCTACAGAGCTAGTTCCAGGACAGCCAGGGCTACACAGAGAAACCCTGTCTCGAAAAACCAAAAAAAAAAAACAAAAAAAAAGCTATGGAATCTAAAATGCTTTGAGTGTTCTCATAAAAACGCAAATAGAAAAGTCTATATCTGGCCTCAGATGACAGGTGACTTTCAGAAGGCAGGTTCACTAAGAACACTGAACCAAATATTTCATTATGTGTGTGTGTGGTAACCTTTCAGAGAGAAATGCTCATGTCTGAATCACAATGGCCTCCAAGCATCTTGGGTGGGAGATTCTCAGCCTGCCTGCCGGCAGCACTTTTCAGTGCTGTTGAAATTCACATATGAAAGAAATAATGGCTTCTTGGTTTATCTTTTTAAGATGCTTTATTTCAAAGGCATGATAATAGTGCATAACATTTCATGAGGAATTGTGATGTAAAACGAAATCCATCCCCAAACAAGTCATAGCTGATGGTAACAGAGCATTACAGGAATAACTTAGCAGAGTTCTGTCAAGCTTAGAAATAAATGTTACAGCTACAACTTTTATGTCTGCAGCATTGAGGCAAGTGATATTCGAGAAAATGGCCTGCTCAATGTATTCCACACCATTCTAGCCTCCTCTCATGGTACCCTCTGCTCTTTTCYGTAGCTTGTTCTATAATTTTCTAGCCCCAGATGAACTGCTTTCTCTCAGTACAAGTTAGCTTATATAATCAATAATATTCACACACAGAATTCTGTGACATACACCTGCCTGTGTCTGACTTCTATTATGTGGTATGATTTTTGAGACTTGGTCACATTGTACCATAAATTAACACTGAACTCTTTTGTATTGCTGAATAGCAATCCATTGTGCATGGATGGATAGTTCACAGCTTCTCTCTTACCAATTTGTACAGTGATAGGTGTTTGAGCTGTGGACTAGGATGGATTCCTTTCCATTGAGCAAATCTCTAGAAATGTAAAGACTGTATGTATAGTTCATTGTAGAGAGTGCATGTTTAAACTGTAAATGTTAGGGGGCTTTTCAGACTCACTGTGCCACGTTCATTCAACAGCACCCTGGCAGGGTGTCCAATTGCCCCACATTCTCCCTTTATACTTGGTATCGTCAAAGGTCCAGATACCATTTTAAGGGGTTAGTGAGACATAGGCATAAAGTTTTCTCCATGAGCTGAGATGTGAGACTTCATGACATTGGTCTGACATGGCAGGGGCCTCGGGAAGCGCTCACTGCCTTATACTTATAACCAGCACATGCAGGTGCCCACCAGTGCCAGCGCCCTTTCTGAAACTGAGCAAGCATTTGCAAAAATGCTGATGTCACCAGGAGCAATATTGATTAGGGAGTAACTTTAGAAATACATAAATACAACATTTTTAACCCCACAGTATCAACCGGTGATGGAGCTCGTATGTGATCATGGTCCCCAATGGCTACAGCCTCTGGAGATGCCATAGATGACTTGTTTGGGGCAGAAACATTCTATGATATCTGTATCACAAAGATGCTATCTAACAAATATATTCTATAATGTGTGTGTATGTATGTGTGTGTCTGTGTGTAAAATATGAAATATTTTCAATGAAAGAAAATAATGCCATAAAGATAATAAGAAGGGCCAAAAAGGGCTTTAAAGAGCAGGACTTGGAAGAGATGAGCACAAGCATTACTTTAGAGTCATTATAAAAGAGATATCTGGCAAACAGCCACAGGCTGATGGGGCTAAGGACACGGCACATAGAGTGAAGAGCGAGCACAAAGGCCTAAGACACGGATGTATTCTGGAATGTTCAGTCACAGTGAGATCTGTGCAGCTGGAACAAAGCCAAGAGGCAGGACACTGGCAGGACACGGGAGCAGATCAATATGGGGTAGATGGTGTTGGAGTAAAATTGTTTCCTTTGCTGTTACATTGAGTGACCCAGGAAACCATTGGGCATTCCTGGGAAGAGGAGGAAAGGATCCTTTTAAGAGGATTAATGTCTGTAAAGGAACGAGAGACAGGGACTCCGGGGAAGGACCGAATGAACACATAGAAGGTCTGCAGCCATGTTTTCGGGAACATTGCATGCATGCTGGCTAACACACATGGTCAGATATGCTTAGGAGCACCCAGCCTTGCAATTTCACTGGCACCCTTACTGGAACACATATGTGTTTACACATATGTGATACAAAATTTATACAATGGAGGACAAAAATATCCTTAGGGAAACTAGAACTCCAATATCATGGAGAAATAAACTATGCCAGTCATAGAAAGTGATTCTTATTTCACATAAAATACTTATGGTAAGAGAAACAACCTCCCCTAAACTTAATCTTCATCACACCTAGTGGATACAGAAAGGAGAACAGATTATGTCAAATATAAGACATTACAGAATTATAATCACATGCCATGATTTAACTCACTACAGCACAGGTACTTATACTGAAGTAAGTCCAAGGCACAGTTCGAAGACACTCAGGGCAGGGGCGTGACTCACCTTCTCCAGATCTGGCTCTCGGAGAGCAAGGGCAAGCTCATTGTTATCCATCACTGAAGCCGCGGCCACATCTAAAGGAGTTGAACCTCTCATGGCTGGTGAGGCTAATTCAAACAAAGAGGAAATAATAGCTGGATTGTGCTGGAGCTGGGAGTGCAGCGCAGGAAAACACACCTTTCCAGCGTGTAATAAAAGAAAACACACCTTTCCAGCACGTAATACCTAAATAGCATATATTACACTCACCTAAATCTATGGAGGATCTTTGACAATCAAAAATGTGTATGTATATTGTGATTAAAATAGATGCAGATTATGAAAGCACTCAGCTGCACAAATGAACATTCAAAACTTCAAGGTCTTACCAAGTTTTGTGATGAGAAGACTTCAGATCTACTCTGATTCTTAAAAATACTATGTTTGGGTGTTATAATCATTTAAACCGATATGAACTAGACAGTATAAAAATCCCCTCAGGTGGCAAACCTCTGGGCATGCCTGAGGATGCATTTTTAGAGTAGGTTGATTGAATGATGGGAAGACACACCCTACATATGGGTGGTACCACTCCATGGGCAGAGATAAAGACAGCTGAGTGTTGCCTGCATCCTCCTTGCACCCTGCTTCTTAATCTGCTCAGATATCAGCAAACAGCCTCATCTTCCCAGCCACTGCCACATCAGACAGTGGCCATGGCCACCAATCCTTCCCCACAATAACACTTTATACCCACAAAGTGTGAGCTGGATAAACCCTTCCTTCTCTTAAGTTTCTTTTTGCCAGATAATACAAAGATGAGAAAATTTACTGACTGTCTACTATCGAAGTCGAAACTGGTAACTTTATCTAGGGTGCAGTTACAAGCAGTTGTGAGCCACCTAACATGGGTTCCAGGATCCAAGCACCAGTCCTCTGCAAGAGCAGCAAGTGTTCATAACCACCAAGCCATCACTCCAGCGCCTATCCAGGTCAGTTTTCCTTTAAAAACTAAATTCATATCACACATTAACTTACCAAGACCAACACTGCTGTTTTCCAATAGATAACTGAGATGATCAAACATGGCTTTCTGATTCTGCCTACTTATACGACAAAAGTAACAGAGAAAACGGCAGCAGTTGGCCACCATCTTGGGGAAGGTGATTTCCTATAAAAAGAGTATCTGGTTAGTTGCTGAAACAAATGATAGGATTAAGCTCTAAAGGTGAARCACAAGGGCACTGCCAACCCGTGAAAACCAAGCTCAGATAATGAAAACCTTCAAACACCCACCCTGTGATTCACTCAGTCTTCTAGCCACTGAATATCAAGCCTAGCATCAACTCCCAAACCTACTGCATCCACAGATTGCATTGTCACTTAGCCCTAAACTTACAGGTAGTCTGGGACTACAGAATCTCTCCGATTATGTTCTATACAATTCAGAAAATGTGGATGGATGTTAAGAACTTAGGAACAGAAAGGAAAGACACTGAACTTGGAGTTTCATAATGGGATGTTTTTATCATCATTGATTATTATTGTTGTTATTGTTGATATTCCAGGGCTTTATAACCTGCCTGCTCTAGACACCACTTCTTTCCCAAGGTTCTGGCTAGAAGGCCCCAGTGGTCAGCACCCACACATGCATCTTTCCTTACTCTAGAATCTAGGGTTAAGTTCTCAACTTTCATAAAGTTGTGACCCTGTAATATAATTCTTCATGTTGTAGTGCCCCCAAACAAAAAATTTTTTGTTGCAACTTCATAACCGTAACTTTGCTACTGTCATGAATCATAATGTAAATATCTGATATGCAGGCTATCTGATATGTGAGCCCTCTGGCCCCATTAGGGTTGTGACCCACAGGTTGAGAACTGCCACCCTAGATGCTTCTTCCTGAACTCAATGTACTGTGAAGGTCTTCAAATGTCTATCTGCGGGGCATGAAAAACCTAGGCTTCTACATATTGTAAAGAATAAGTGTTGTGAATTAAATTTAGGCATGATATTTGCATCTCAATGAAACTGTGCTGGTTTACATGGAGTGATGGTGGAGCTCTTTGCTGTGCACTTTCTTCTAGATATCTGGGTGTTTCAGACTTCATTGTAAATTGTACTTACTTAAAAGTTAACTTTAAAATCTTACGACAAACTCATTCCAGAACAAACCTGTCTAAGCATTTGTTTTTGGCTCAGAAATTTAGATCATCCATCTGTTGTATGAATCCAAGCAATCACTGAGTCTAAAGAACATTTATGTACCTGTACTTATGATAGGATGGGATTTACTATTGAAATATGTATATGCTCTTTGTAAGTTGCTAAGTATACTTTAAGGAAACTCACTTAGGAGACAACAAATGACAAAGCACAGTATAGGAATTTCTTTTTTCAATATTAAGGAAAATTCAAATAGCCAACTACAACTCTTAGACTCAGGGTGTGTGTGTGTGTGTGTGTGTGTGTGTGTGTGTGTGTGTGTGTGTGTATGTGTGTGTGTGTGTGTGCGCGAGCGCACATGTGTGTGTGTGTATCAGTGATCTTTAAACACAAATTCACTATAGGAATGTAAGAAATAATCACTCTTGTACTTTCTCTGCAACGTGGCTCCCTAAAGTCAAAGCTGCAATTACCTTGGACTCCCCACCTCCAAGGACATTCACCATGACCTCCATCACTGTTTCATGCATCCCAAGAGCCCTCATGAGATTGGGATGCTGGTAAAACACTTTGTTATTCATGATATCTCTAGAAAGAACATAATTACAACCGTGTTATTTTCTACTGCATAGTTAAGATTGCGACATGCCTAAATGCTTACACTCCATTCTCTGAGAGAAGTTAGAAGTACAAGTAGCCCCCCTTTTCCAATTATGATGGACATTAAAAGGAATGGTAGTACGTGGAACATAAAATAATTCTAACGTCATTTCTGCCTTAAATATTACATTCTGGTATTCTCAAGGATCTTCATCCTGAACCAGAAGCAATCACTAATTGTAAATAAAATGAAGTTTTGTAGACATCTATTTCAGGATCAATCACCACAAGAGTTTTCTACGCAATATTTTCTTGTCAAGTCTAAAGCAATAAGTTCTCTCTTTCTCTCTGTCTATCTCTGTGTATTTCTGTCTTTGTCTCTATCAAACACACACACACACACACACACACACACACACACACACCTGGAATCTGTCTTTCATTTCTTTCTCTCTCTCTGTGTGTGTGTGTGTGTGTGTGTGTGTGTGTGTGTGTCTAATCTCTCCCTGTTGTCTATCTGTGTGTATTTCTGTCTTTGTCTCTATCAAACACACACACACACACACACACACACACACACACCTGGAATCTGTCTTTCATTTCTTTCACTGTATCATTCACATATGGTTTGGTGATTGTACATATCTTATTCTTCTAGACAAATGGCTTTGCCATATAGGTAAGTTGTCATTTATGAAGCATATCTTTTTTATCAAAAAAGTAGAATTTTATTCCCTAATATAATTTTCATTTATATCACTAATGAATAATTTATTTGTTAATGGAACATATTGCTGCTAATGTGTTTACTTAACAAGTAATCTCTAACTCCTAAAAGACTTTGTTTTTCATTAGCTTAATTTAAAAAACACTTCTCATATACAAGAGGCTTCCTTAGGTTAGATTCAAATATTAGGATCCAAATAACATTCAATCTCATTTCATTATAGGCAAAGTCCAGAGAACACAATGTTTGCTTATTGGCATAGATTGTTCCGTTTTTGTAACATATCACATTAGCACTCTTATATTTTCAATGTATACCCATTATGGTAAATGTGAAATATAATCTTCCAGTCCTGTTTTATAAATTTAAATATTAATAGGCTCATGAGCAATATACCGTATTGTTCTGAGATATGAAAACATATATAAGTGATAATGGTGCCATCTTTAATGATTTATTTAAGTCTTCTGGATTGTGTCTTAGTTTCATACAAGAGAAAACAAATTTATCTTTTTTCTCTTCATTATGTGTACATGTTATGTGTGTGGATGTACATTTTGGATACAGGTGCCCATGGAGGCCAGAAAAGGACTTTAGATCACTTGGAGTTACAGGCAGTTGTGAGCTGCCAGATATTGAACTGAGAATCCAACCTGAGTCCCATACAAGAGCAGTAAGCATATGGAACCACTGAGATAGCCCTCCAGTCCCAGGGTTAGTTATTTCTTTGTCTTTTATTCAATTCATGCAGCCATGACATTTTTTAGCTCAACCTTTCTGATTTTTATCTAATTATATTCTATTTGTTTCTGTTTGAGATGATGTCTCATTATATAGACCAGGTTGGTCTCAACTTCACTGATATCCACCTGCCTCTGACTCCCAAGTACTAGAATTAAAGGTGTGCTTCCATGCCTGGCCCTAATTATAATTTTCTGTAAATATTCTTTCATTGTCTTCTACCACTGTACATTCCAGATCTCTATAGTTTTTCTGCATTTTCCTCTTGAACAGCATATAATCTACATTGTTGATGATGAGGATGGTGATGGTGGCGGTAATGATGATGATGATATTACTATTTGGATTTCTTAAATTAGAACTCTAACTTTAGAATACCGTTCTCTGATCACTAGGAGAAACATGGTTGGCTTTACTGTTACTCCTAAAGATGGGGCATCAATATTAATCCCTGATGTTCATAAAACATAAACTTATAATGTTGAATCATCAGAACTTGGTTCCCCCCTCTCCTCCTTTTTCCAGTATCCAATGGATAGTGACAGTTTTCTTATTACTTCCTGCTGTTAAGTAGCCCATGTCACAGATTTAATGTTTTTATTTATAATTATGCATTTGGAGAGGAGCTGTAAAACAACCTAGTTGCTGTGTGCCAACACCACATTAGCATCTTTATCTGTCAAATTAGTAAACTTTTGTTGTTTAATAGTTTTTTTAACATATTGTTCAATGTGAAAAGGTACATGTCAGTCTATTCCGCGCAAATATCTTCTGGATACCACAGGGGTATTGTACACCCATGGACTCTCAAAACCCATGACTGCCGTACAAGACCTGCATAAGACTATATCCAGTGTGGGAGAAAGCTCACAAGGCCAGAACCCTAACTGAGGAGCTCCATGCAGTTACTACTGGGGAATCAAGAGCCAGTTTTCTTCAGGGATAAATCCCCTCCACCAGGTTCCCTGTGGCACAGTGAGAAATTTTCTGATTGATCTAAAAGCTTAATCTTTAGGAAAAAAATTTGACATCATCCCATAATCCAGTCAGAGTTACAGTACCAGTGTCCTTCTGGCATTACAAACATGAGAAGGCATGCACAAGAGAAAGAGGGCTACAGTCACGCATTTACCCTAATCCACGGATCATCAGCTTCTCCTCTTCTTTGCCCATCCTCACACTCAGCAGAGATCGAATCTGACCGAGCGATGCAAGCAGATTGATGGTGTCCTCCACAGAGACACCGTTGATAGTGTAGGTCTTTGGCAGTGCTCGGACTAGACCCCCGATGCCATCATACTGCCGATGTAGCAGCACAAACATGGCCCTCACCAGCTCAGGATCCTCGATGACAGACTCTTGAGCCCACCGCACCATCGTCTCAGAAATGAGTTGCTGGAGGCTGGCTGCATGGCAGGTTTGTGTCAAGTAGTAAGAGAACACACATCAGACATCTTAACTCCAGAACCTCTGAGCTTTAAATGGGTATCACAAAAGCTAGGACACTTTAAGAATACTTGAAATAGTGTTGATAGATGTTATTTAAATATTACTATTCTTTCCAGAGAGATCATAGGTAGTTTATTATGGATAAAAAATAAGCACTTCTGACTAAATAATATTTTTATAATTAAGATGAGTTATTTAGAGTTATAAGCTATTATGGTTTGAATGAAAAATGTTCCTCATAGGCTCATGTGTTTGAACACTTGCTTTACAGTGGGTGGTGTAGTTTTGGGAAGGTTATGGACTCTTCAGGGGTGGAGTCTTGTTAAAGGAAGTATGTCACTGGGCGTGGGTTTTGAGGTTTTATGAGCTGGCTCTGCTTCCTGTGACCACTGTGTCAGTGACCTCCTGCTCCTCACCCAAGCTTCCTCACTGTGGGAGACTTCACCCCATGGGAACTGTTTGGTCAAAGATGCCTTCTCTTAGCTTGTTTCTAAGGTATTTTTATCAGAACAGCAGAAAAAATAACAACTACTGTTGAGAGCCCACAAATCTGCCGAATAGCACGAGGAACCCAAACTTTTACTTTTATGCTGCTTTTTCTCTGACTTTCCTCCAAGAAGGTCTGACACCACTATAACTCTAAAGGTTCATTGTGGAAAAATTGGATCTGAATTGTCACTTAAAATACCTCTGAAAGGGTTTGGTTGTTCAGGTATGACTAAACTGAAGAAAACTGTATCAGGCATACAAGGCTATCTGCGGTATAATACGCAACACAGTCTCTTTCAAAGTTATAGAAATCTGCTAATGTCTTTAAGTAAAATAGAGGCATGTAAGGTAGGTAAGGTAGATGTGGCTGAGGTGCAGTGAGGCTTAATTTCTGTCATTAATATGTCAGTTTGTTCTCAAATGAAGCTATTTTGTGCCTATATTTAATTTAAGGGGAAAAAAACCAATCTACCAAATATATCCAAACAAAAACAGTGCAAACAAATGCCAAATAGTCCCACATGCCTCAAAATCTCATTGTCATGATAAAAGGCAAAAGCCATAGATACATTAGCAAATGTGGCAGTCTAGGAACTTAGAAAACTGGCTGAAGAAAGCCTAACTCAAATTTTGTTATGTCTCTAAATGATAATTTTATGAATAGGGTTTTTTAAAAATTTTTCTTGAAAGAACCCTTATGAAACCAGTACTGTAGCTTAAAATTGGTAGGATCTTAGAAATGTGGTGATAAGAATTGAGATCCAATGGCTCTGCTCCATGGCCCCTTCAGAATTAAAGTGTACTTCTGAACTCAGAGTCCAGCAAGGCTGGTTTATTCAGTTCCAAGGACCAGCAGCCATTTTCAAGGTCAAATAGTATACAATTAAGCAGAGATGATTCTAAATGTTTAGCAGTGCTTTCTCTTCCAGGTATAATTTATATACATGAACATAAATATGGCTGGAGGCAAGAGATTTGTGTTGACCTGTTCCTGAAGAGTTCTCCCCTTTACCTTATGAGTTAGGGTCTCTCAATAGCTTGAAGCTAAATACTTCGGATAGACTGGATAGAAAGCAAGCCCCAAGGATCCTCTGTCTTTGACTCCCAAGTAGGTTATAGGTATGAACTGCTGCTTTTTTTGCATGGATGCTAGGTATACAAATTCTGATCTTCGTGCTTACACTGAGGGTCCTTTACTGAGTTATCTCCCAAGCTATGCTTCCTCTTGACCAAATACCTAAAATGTCAGCTGCCAGGGAGCTCATGCCCTCCACCATGCAGCTACCTTTCATGCTGTTCCTATGAGTACAGCTGATGCAACCATCTACTTCCGGGTTCTACAAGCACTGACTTAAGAAGCTGATCCTTGAAAGTTGGGACCTCCTACTGAATGGATATTCATTCTCAGGAACTGGCACTAGACCAGGACCCTTTCAAATGCTTACAGGACTTTCTGGAGTCACTTGCAACTGGTTTCTCAGCTTGCTTCTTCTTCAGGTAGGTCACCTTTTCTACCAGGGATAGTAGACGCCCTCTGATTGTTAAGTCATTGCTTCCATCTAGGGATCCATCTTCATCCAGTTCAATTCCTGGCATTAACATCAGGGAGAACAGAAAAGGAAACACTTTGAAAACAGTACATAACTGGGAACTAATCTCAGGCTCTCCAGCTTTTCTGTCTTCAACTTCTAGCGAGGTTTCAAGCACCTGACAGCACCTATTAGTCTCTCTGTCTCTTTCTCTGTCTCTCTCTCTGTCTCTCTCTGTCTCTCTCTGTCTCTNTCTCTGTCTCTCTCTCTGTCTCTCTCTCTCTCTCTCTCTCTCTCTCTCTCTCTCTCTCTCTCTCTCTCTCTCTCTCTCCAGAGCACTCAAATAGATTCGCTTCTCAGCATCCCTTCCCACTTCCTCTCCCCCAGTTCTCATTATTCCAGGACCATTGGAAATCAGGGCACACTCAATGAATGAAGAACAAAAAGGGACAATCAGGAGTCAAAATCAATTCTGCCTTTTGCCTGACCTTTGCAGCATCAAAGATTTTGGAATACTGTTTGCCTGAACTGTATCCTACCTATCTAAAATTCACAGGACTTCTATACTCCTCGCTTCTAAGTATCTCAGTGTTTTATATGAAAGGTAGAGAGAAAGGCAAAACTAGATGTTATAAGCTAGGGTATGATTTGTACCTACAGCAATAATTCTGCTATTTGGGGTATAATTATATAGACAGCATAATATGTAGGCAAATGGGTTTTCATTCATAAAATTAATGTACAGTATGATATTCTTAATCTCTTCTAGAATAAGATAAGCATAAGCTGACTGGTGCTATATCTGTCATTCATTATATATATGTATATATATATACATATATATATGTGTGTGTGTATGTATGTATGTATGTATGTATGTATAAAATATAGCTAGTTAGTTCTTTACTTATATATGTTTATCTATCTACATCACTGGAAAAATTACAAATTAATTTTCCGTCGTTAAAACTCAAACCTTTCACATCGTTTCATAATGAAATACAGGCCACTGTTTCTTTGATTACAGTTATTCAACTGAGTAGTTTCCTTATCGGGTTAGTCTCTAGGCATGCCTATGAGACACTGTCTTGATTGTCAAGAGAGAGAAACGTGTACAGCCCACAATGAGTGTTACCATTACCTATGAAGGTAGTGTTGCAACATGTTGGGAAACTAGCTAAGCATAAAACTGAACAAGACAGCAAGCAGAATTTCCTACACCATTTCTTTAGGTTCTTGCTTGGATTCTGGCCCTGACTTCCCTCATTGATGGACTGTGACCTAGAAGTGTAAGCCCAAGCTAAATAAGTATTTTCCTCTCCTAAATTACCCTTGGTCATGATATTTGACACAGCAACAGGGACTGTCAGAGCAACAAGTTTACCACAGTGAGTCATTAGGTCCTCATGGAAATCTAGGAGTTGGTCTCGGATTTCTTCCGGGCAGGGGCATTCACTTTTGTCATCCTTAAAATTGAGAAGCATGTTAATCTGGAAGAGGAAAACAACAAGACGACCAACAAGAAAAGAAAGAATGGTGAATTTGAATTCAGGAGCATGCAAAATCATATTTCTCATGTGCACAAATTACTCCCCTCAATAAGTGAAAAGCCACTGTCTATCATTCAATCCAACCAACCTCACAAAATAAATCAATTTCTCCTGGGTGCTGGGAGATGGAAAATAGTCATAATTGTGTAGAATCCTCTTCAGGTCTACTAAATATTAGAATCATATACATTATAAACCTTAACTACAGATGTTTTAGGGGCTAGATAGGTAAGAATGCTTTCTGCTCTTCCAAAGGAAACAAGTTTAGGTCTTAGTGCCCATATCAGGTAACATAACTTCCTGTCACATTCCTCCAGGGGATCTGACACCTTCTTCTGACTTCAAGGGCATCTACACACACAAAGCATATACTCTCCTACGTATATATAGATATATGTGTGTATGTATATATATGTATATACATATACATATATATAAAATCTTTTTGAAGTATTTGATTATATTCTTCATAATTTTATATGCTTCACACACCCATACTTTTCTAACAAGGGCACTTTGTGCATATTTTAAAGAAAACTTTTGGGAAGGATACCAATTCGAAGAGAAGAAAAGATCTAAATACCATAGGAACCACACAATAGCTATGCTGATGGTGATATTCATGTTTCACTCAAACTCAGGACTATTCCTCCCATCTGCTTATATTTTAGTACCAATAATATTAAATTCATAAATTAAGATAAGAGGGCTTTGATGTCCTCCTATATTTTTCTTTTGAAAATGTTTATAGTTTATAATGTCCTTTTATTACAGATTTGAGATAATTACAGATTCATATGCTTTTAGGAGATATAATAAAGAGAGATCACACATGCCTTTATGTATAACTTATCTGCTGGTACCAGCATTTCTCCAATTGGGAAGAATTCTAAAGTCTTATCTCTATCCATGTCCCTCTAATCTCCATTTACAATACAGTCATCTTAAATTCTCTATACACCCAGTCAGAACAGCAAAAGATAGTTGTATAATATCTACTTAATTCCTAAGCAATATTTGGATAAACCTAAGAGATAAAATGTGTTTTTATTTATGTATGTAAGCCTAACACTTTCCAGTGATTTGTTTTGTTTTTKATTTTCTCTTCTCTCTTATCTTTCTCTATTCTCTTCTGTCATTTTTCTTTCCTTTCTGTTAAAAAAATCTTTAGGTTTTATTTTTAAATAGCATGTCCAAGATTCCCTAACTTTACATTTTATTGTATTTAAATGCTTGGGGGGCAGTGCATGCAGATGCCTTAGAAGCCAGAAAAGATTATCATATCCACARGAGCTTGAGTTGCAGGTGACTGTGAGCTTTGAACATGTGGAAGCTTTGAACCGAACTTGAGTCTTCCTGAAGAGGAAGATAACCTCCGTATCATCTCTCCAGATTCTTCTCTTTAAGTGTCTCAATGCTCACTTCCTCTCGAAAGGTCTTTGGCACAGCATGTAGAACTCTGAGCTGGCAGGTCTTCTTTCAGTGGTGGGACATACCTTCTCCCTATCATCTCTGAAGAGAACCTGCTGCTGCTCRCATGTAGGATAACCTACTCCCCCCTCTGCATGTAAGACTTATTTCTTTCACAACTTTTTCCTTGGCCATGATTTTCAGAAACTCAGCTATAATATACGTTAGTGTGAAATCCTTTGGGTTTTCCTGTTGAGGGCTTGGCTGGCTTCTTGAATCTAGTTGCATATCCTTTAGAGGAACAGTTCTCAACCTGTCGGTCATAACYCTTCAGTGGTCAAATGACTTCTCCAGGGGGTTCACATACTATATATCCTGCATATCAGATATTTACATTACAATTCATAAAAGTAACAAATTAGTCATAAAGTAGAAATGACGTGATTGTACGGTTGGAGGTCACCATGACATGAGGAACTGTAGCCAAGGGCTGCAGCTTTAGGAAGGCTGAGAGCCATTGCTTTAGAGAATTAGATATTTTAAGATATTTTCTTCCATGACCTTTTTTCAGTCTGCCTATTGCTCCTCCTTTGCAACTCAATATCATACTGAGATCCTTGTCTCTCTTTGCTGTCTCTCTTCTCTCTTTTCCTCTGCGGATTCTTCTGCACTGCTCTCTTCCAAGTTAAAATGCCACCTCTGCCATCTCCATCCTGTTCTCCAGCCCACTTCTCTTACTAGCTATTGTATTTTTTTAATCTAAAATGTCCCAGGTTCTTCTTTGGCCCTTTCTTCTTTGCTAAGACCCTTCTGGTTTTAGTTTTCTTTTCTAGAGAAGTTTAGTAAGCACAGCTTTGTCATAAAAAGAGCTGCAGTCTCAGTGTTGGTATTTTCTTTGTTCACTTAGACCTTTCCTGGGTGTAGTCAAAGAAGAGATTTTTAACTCAAATATGAACATTTTCAGTGTGATGCAATGAACTCTGGATCTTACTCAAATTCTAGCTGGCCTTCTCTGACATTGGCCAATGGAAGACTATAGAGAAAGGGCCCTGGGGCTACTGGCCCTTTCTTCTACAAGGTGCCAACGTGAAAGAACCTCGTCTCTGTTCCTGGAGTGGAGGGTTTCTATTATTTGAAGTGACCCAGGCCAGTAAAAGTTGACCTACCTCTGGTYGAATATTGTCACTATTTGTGGAACCTCAAGTTGTTACATCCTGACTTCCTTGAATCAACGCTAGTTGACCTGATGCCTTTTACTTATTTATCAAATAGTATAACAACATCTCATTGAATAATAATAGTTTATTGTAAACAGGTAAATTCTTTTGGTGAAACTGAGACTATTGATCAAATGAATATAGCTAATTTCGACAGAACAGAAAAGGAAAAAGCCATTCATAACTTATCATGCAGTTTTGTAATGCACAGATTCTGACTGCTCCAAAACTCCAAAATGAGACAGAAGCTCTTTCCTTCTACTCTGGTACCTGCTCCTGTGGTGGTGACCGGAACTCCTTGGTTTTCCTGGCAGTGAGTGCAGCAGACATGTTTAAGGCTTGCATGACTTCATTATACCTGAACCGTTGATTGTCTTGGAGTTTAGCTACAAAGTCATCTGAAAAGGCTACAATGGCTTCGATCCGGTGCCGAACCTGGCAGTCACAGAGGTACTGAAGCAAGAGGCACATCTGAGAAGATAATTTAAAAGACATAGCATTAATATTTAATGTATATCAAGTTATAACCAGGGTTAAATATTCTTGGTTTCCTATTCTCTCTAAAACACAGAATCTTAGCACTTTACAAGCAGAAATGTGTTTAGTCTTACAGAATGTAGTTAACGAGTACAGGCCAGCATAGTAGATACATGCACTGGAGGAGGTAATCATTCAGTGGTCCTCTGCAGTACCACAGGCAGAGCAGCCTATGGATAAATAAGGAAGAGTTTACAAAGGAATCTTCTGGGAGGGTTTTCATGATTGGTTGGAAAGTAGAAGCCTTGCTTTCAAAATGCATGTAATTGGGTTATAACTCAATTGTTGAAGGAAGAGTGTGGTAATGTACCTTGATGAGAAAGAACATGGAGTGAACATTGCTGAGCAGAAAGACATCACTGAATCCCTGATCCAGGGCCAGAATATGGTGGCCATATACAAGCTGATTATGAGGTGAAAGTTCACTGCTTAAGTGGCTAGCTCTGTGATTTCTTATAGAAACCCAAACAAATTTTAACTAGTAGAGTACYGAGAATGRTTGTTAAGTGTGTCTGTGAAAGGTCTGAAGATGCAGCTCTATGGTAGAATGCTTGCCCAGGAGGAAGTGTRAGGTCTTGGGTGCRATTCAAAGCAATACATGAAAAAATGCACAAAAACTCAGGAGCTTGAAGGGATGGCTCGAAGTTGAGAGACCTTGTTGCTATTCCAGAGGCCTTGAGTTAAGTTCTCAGCACCCGTGCCAGGGGGCTAACAACTTCCTGACTTCAGCTCTCGGGGATCTGATGCTCTATTATGACTTCTGTGGGTACCTACACCCCCATACAGGTACATACATGTAAACAAATCCAACTATTTTAGAAAGGAAGTTGCCTATAAAAGAATATGAGTCAAATTTAGAAAAACCACTACTATACTTACACCCTTTGTAGTAAATACACAGTGGTCTAAAATAAAACTTTAAAAAGTCCTGTGTGTCAAAGTGGTATGATCATTTCAATTTAATCTCATCTTCTTTCTCCAAGTCTTTTGTCAACGTTCAGGGCAGCATGAGAGCGCTATGCCCTCAGGTCTGGACGAGTCTGACTGCTTGCTGAAGAGACAGACGCTGGGCTGCTATGCTGACCTCACCTCCTCTGCTCTCCTTGGAGCAGCCACCCAGCCTCTCCAGCCTCAGGCCCTGTGCTGTGCTGCCTGCTGTGTGTATAAGCTCCTGGGACCCTCTACCCAAACCCCCTAGTTTCCCTATCAAACCTCGCCTTCTCTACCTAACTCCAGGTTAAAAATCACCACCTGCAAAGACCCTTCCTTCTCTTCCAAACAGAATCCAAAYGATCCTTCTTCTAGTGATTCATCTTTGGCAATTCACGATCAAGTACAAATCTCCCTAGAGACTGTGCACTTCTGGAAGGCAGAACTCATGCCTGCTTCCTTCTCTCTATACCAAGCACATGGTCCAGACTGTTGATATTGACTGAGCTGATGAGCAAAACTAAACTAATACCAATGAACCTTCTCTCTAAACCAAGCACATGGTCCAGACTGTTGATATTGACTGAGTTGATGAGCAAAACTAAACTAATACCAATGAACTAATGCCAATGACTCAAATGTCAAACTAAATTGTGGAAGAGGCATGAATTAAGCAAACTCCATAACCCTTGGCAAACACAAAGCCAAGCAATGTCTAGACTCCTTACACACATGTTGGAAAAGATCACGCTTGCTTTTTCAGCGGAGGTGTATGTGCATGTTCTAGCATGGGCAACAGGGGAGGTGGGAGGAAAGGGCTTATGCTTATGAAGAAACATGGGGAGACACACAAATGAATGGGTAATGAACTGTGAAAGTAAAGAGTAGAAAGTATATTTATAAAGAGCAACACAAGAGAGAAAGGAAGCCAGGTCAATTTTAGTACTTTAACACTTAGCAATTCCGAAAGCCCCTCCGTTTTTTTGTGCAGTTACCTGTAGTTTAACAGGCTCCGGGAGTTTCATCTGGAGCAAGCCTTCCTTGGGCCTTTTGCCCCCTCTGGCTTCTTCTTCACCTTCCAGCGTGGAGTCTTCTATACTGACTTCCTTCTCTGCGGTGCCTCCCTCCTCCTCTGGAGCAGMGGCTTCCTTAAACACRCTGGGCTCAATCAACTGCAGGATGTGTTTCAGATCCTCATTGTGAAAGACGCCCATGATGAGCAGGGTGTAGAACAGCTTGATGAGGGGCACAAAGAGGAACTCCGTGGTCCCACCCACAGGGTCCCGCGCGTGGAGACTGCCCTCCTTGACCGCTTCTGTGAGCATCTGGATGGTCTTGGCCTTGAGGATATCCAGTGGAAACTCGGGACTGTACTGATAACAGTCACTGCTAATGCTCACGAAACTAGGGGAGGAAAAGCGCATCCGAGGCCGGAGGGAGGTGCTGAGGCCTATGCCCGGTAGGCCATGTTTCTTGTTCTCATCAGGGAAGAGGGTGATGCTCTTTGTCTCCTCGGTCATAGGGACAATGAACTCGTTGTTCATCATGAGCCTGGCGGTGGCGTAGGAGCTGAGGTGGATGTCGATCAGCAGGTCATAGTAGCCAGCTCGCAGCAAGCCAGGCATGTACTTGTTCTCGATGGCATAGAGCAGCTGAGGTTCGTCTACGTGGCTGCACAGCGCGTGAGCCACCCGATGATTCCCAAGGGCGCAGACAGC
>BDUI01000617.1:76060-90527 GCA_002335545.1 Apodemus speciosus | reverse complement strand
AATAAGGCTGTTATAAACATAGTTGAGCCTGTGTCCTTATTACATGTTGGAGCATCTTCTGAGTATATGCCCAGGAGTGGTATAGCTGGGTCCTCAGGTAGTACTATGTCCAGTTTTCTGAGGAACTGCCAAACTGATTTCCAGAGTGGTTGTACCAACTYGCAATCCCACCAGCAGTGGAGGATTGTTCCTCTTTCTCCACATCCTCGCCAGCATCTGCTGTCACTTGAGTTTTTGATCTTAGCCATTCTGACTAGTGGGAGGTGAAATCTCAGGGTTGTTTTGATTTGCATTTCCCTGATRACTAAGGATGYTGAACATTTCTTTAGGTACTTCTCAGCCATTTGGTATTCCTCAGTTGAGAATTCTTTGTTTAGCTCTGTACCCTATTTTTAATAGGGCTATTTGGTTCTCTGGAGTCTAAGAAGAATTCTTGAGTTCTTTGTATATATTGGATTAGCCCTCTATTGCATGAAAATTTCCTGAACAGAACATTAATAGCTTATGCTCTAAAATCAAAAATTGACAAATAGGACCTCATAAAATTGCAAGGACACTGTCAGTAGGACAAAATGGCAACCAATAGATTGGGAAAAGATCTTTCCTTCTCTCTTAATTTCTGAATTTTTCACCTTAGAAAATGTGTTTCCCTTTAGCAGGAGCAAAAGCTTAAGGCCACCTCTGAGCGCATACCTGATAGTAAGTGCTTAGCTCCTTGCCATTGGCTATGAATGTGAGCAGCCCGCTGGCAGCGTCCACCACACAGCCGATCTCCAACCCAGTGCTATTGTTTCGTCCTTGCCCGGGGCTCATGCTCTCTCCTGCACACACCATATAGCAGTTGCTGCGTTTGATGCTGAATTAAAGAGAAAGAATGATCCACATTTGTATGCTTGTATGGACACGGCTAGGACAGAAAGCGAGTGTGTCTTACAAACTAAGCCTAGTTTATGCTGTGCAAGCAACAAGCTCATGCTGTAATGGGAGAGATGCAAAATGGGCCCAAGTCTGTGATTCTGAGTAGTATGTCATTGACTGCAGGGGACAGTCTGCATCTGGTCTGTTGAGTGTCCAGATTTTACACCTAATGGAGACAGGCCAATGAGCTTGGCACCAAATAAGAATTGATCTGTACTTCCTCTGTAAAACAAAACAAACAACAACAAAAACAAAACAAAACAAAAAACACTCARACCAAACTTGACCCTTTTTTCCTGAGGTTCAAAAATGTTTAACTATAGAATAATCATCCAAATTTGAATTTTCACCCCCACACACCACTACTTGTTCTGAGACTGAAAGAAAATTTATTCTAAACACTATCAAAATCAAATTCTATATGAGCCACAAGTGCAGTAATACATCTAACCAAAATSATGTGCCTTTATGGACACTTTCTGGTGATGCCACAAAGAACAGTTAAGTAGATGATGCTGACATTAAACTCCAGCTGACTCTACCATCACCAGAACCTTCATTGGAAAGTTCTATCCCATTCTCTGTGTTTGCACTACAGCCAACCCATCACATGACTAGCAAGGAAAGGCTAGAGGCAGGCAGGAGGGGGAGGGGACAAAAACAAAAAGGCTGGAATAGAGTCCTTTTCGGATTGTCCAAATGCAGGTTGCATTTCTTTGCGCTAGGCACCTGGTACTCAGTGATTCTCCATCATCCTCTGTTTCCAACACTAACAAGATAGTCACAGCATTCTATATGAATCGGGGTTTTCCTTACATCGGTGCCATCTTTGAAAATTAAACACATGCCATTTGGGGTCCCRTGCTGATATAAAATACTCTTTAAGGCTTTTGCAAATGCCCTCATCTGTCTGCAGTGGTGCCAAGAGAAGGAGAGCACATTTCCCAGGTCACTGAAAAAGGATGGCTCAGCTGAAGAAGAAAAGCAACACTATGGAAGACACTCTCTGAGACCTGTCACAGCAGATCAGAGAGGATCGCATGGGCGCACAGGGAGAAGCGAATGGGAGGATCTTCTCTTGTCTTATTCTGCAAGGAAGATGGCCTTCTTCACTTTTTTGAAGGTTTGATTTGAGTTCGGCGTTTTACAAATGAGAAAGGATGGTACAGAAAGTGTAACTGACTTACCCAAGGCCACACAGCGAGTCAAGGGCAAAGCTGAGGAAAGAATCCACTGCTCCTCAGTCGGAGGTCAAAGGTGCCTAGCCCTGGTCTAACCCTAAGCTACCAGCCCACTCTGTCTGTGAATGCTCCTCCCCGCCACACAGCCAGTCCCCAAGGTTTACCAGACATCAGGCACTCCACCTCAATTCACCCATTTTTCCTCTGCAATACAAAGTTCAAGTATTGACAACCCTTAGTAGTACCAGCTGGAGAACATATGATTCTTAGCCCAAAGGAGGCTGTATTCTTATTAAATGATTTTTTTTGCTCTTAATATATTTAGATTCCTTTGCTAGTTTGTATGGATAAGAAAAAAGGTYATTGGCATTAATTGCTTAATTACATCATCCTAAAAATGGAAATATTCAGAGTACAAAATCCAAGAGACAAGAGAATCTAGGCCTAGTGATTTTTTTTAGAACTTTACTCTTTGTAAAACTCTGTAATAACCAACCTCTCATGTACTTTTCCTTTTTCATCTCCCAAGGTGACCGTCACTGTGCGTACTCTGTCCAAATCGAAGCCTGTGTCGTACTGGTGGAAGTCTGAGGTAATCCAGCCCACCCAGACATTAGCTGGTTCCTGTCCAGGAAAGATCCTCACCGAGTAATAGTACTGTGGAGACAGGGGGACCAAGTGTGGGCAGGGTGAAGCAAGACAAAACRAAGTGTGGCTGTCATTTGAACCTTTGGATTCTCCAAGAGTATATCCATGCATCTTTATTTAAGATCGCTTGGCTGAATTAGAATGGTATAGGCAAAAAGGGCTAGTATTCAAAAAGGATTAAGATTAAGTGGTCATGAGTATTTTCTGCTTTTCCAGAGGACCAAGAACCCATATTAGATGGCTTATAGCTGACCATCACTGCAGCTTCAAGTGATTTAAGCCCTCCTCTGACTGCCATAGACAACTCCCTACGAACAGTATTCAATCAATCTGTCTCTGTCTCTGTCTCTCTGTCTCTCTGTTTCTCTCTCTCTTTCATACACACAAATAAAATATTAAGATTCTCTATGACAATAATGAGAGGTTGGTACATTCTTAGGTATGTGTGTGCACATGTACATGAGAANTGCTGATATAAAATACTCTTTAAGGCTTTTGCAAATGCCCTCATCTGTCTGCAGTGGTGCCAAGAGAAGGAGAGCACATTTCCCAGGTCACTGAAAAAGGATGGCTCAGCTGAAGAAGAAAAGCAACACTATGGAAGACACTCTCTGAGACCTGTCACAGCAGATCAGAGAGGATCGCATGGGCGCACAGGGAGAAGCGAATGGGAGGATCTTCTCTTGTCTTATTCTGCAAGGAAGATGGCCTTCTTCACTTTTTTGAAGGTTTGATTTGAGTTCGGCGTTTTACAAATGAGAAAGGATGGTACAGAAAGTGTAACTGACTTACCCAAGGCCACACAGCGAGTCAAGGGCAAAGCTGAGGAAAGAATCCACTGCTCCTCAGTCGGAGGTCAAAGGTGCCTAGCCCTGGTCTAACCCTAAGCTACCAGCCCACTCTGTCTGTGAATGCTCCTCCCCGCCACACAGCCAGTCCCCAAGGTTTACCAGACATCAGGCACTCCACCTCAATTCACCCATTTTTCCTCTGCAATACAAAGTTCAAGTATTGACAACCCTTAGTAGTACCAGCTGGAGAACATATGATTCTTAGCCCAAAGGAGGCTGTATTCTTATTAAATGATTTTTTTTGCTCTTAATATATTTAGATTCCTTTGCTAGTTTGTATGGATAAGAAAAAAGGTYATTGGCATTAATTGCTTAATTACATCATCCTAAAAATGGAAATATTCAGAGTACAAAATCCAAGAGACAAGAGAATCTAGGCCTAGTGATTTTTTTTAGAACTTTACTCTTTGTAAAACTCTGTAATAACCAACCTCTCATGTACTTTTCCTTTTTCATCTCCCAAGGTGACCGTCACTGTGCGTACTCTGTCCAAATCGAAGCCTGTGTCGTACTGGTGGAAGTCTGAGGTAATCCAGCCCACCCAGACATTAGCTGGTTCCTGTCCAGGAAAGATCCTCACCGAGTAATAGTACTGTGGAGACAGGGGGACCAAGTGTGGGCAGGGTGAAGCAAGACAAAACRAAGTGTGGCTGTCATTTGAACCTTTGGATTCTCCAAGAGTATATCCATGCATCTTTATTTAAGATCGCTTGGCTGAATTAGAATGGTATAGGCAAAAAGGGCTAGTATTCAAAAAGGATTAAGATTAAGTGGTCATGAGTATTTTCTGCTTTTCCAGAGGACCAAGAACCCATATTAGATGGCTTATAGCTGACCATCACTGCAGCTTCAAGTGATTTAAGCCCTCCTCTGACTGCCATAGACAACTCCCTACGAACAGTATTCAATCAATCTGTCTCTGTCTCTGTCTCTCTGTCTCTCTGTTTCTCTCTCTCTTTCATACACACAAATAAAATATTAAGATTCTCTATGACAATAATGAGAGGTTGGTACATTCTTAGGTATGTGTGTGCACATGTACATGAGAAMACATATGTACATGTAGATAGATAGATAGATAGATAGATAGATAGATAGATAGATAGATRGATAGATAGATAGAGAAATTTCAATTTTTCAAATGTCTGCAAGCACATTAGAGTTTCACCTCAGTCACAGGCCTCTTGGCATATGTACAGCTTCTCCTTTGCCTTATATGTAACATTTCAAAGGCTCTAACACATGTATATCATACTCAAACATAGAAGCACTCAGGGGCAATAAAGACAGCTCAGCAGTTAAGAGCATCGGCTGTTCTTGTGGAAGACTTGGGTTCAGTTCACAGCACTCTCATGGGAGAGTACTATAACTCGGTTCCAAGGGGTTCAATGCCCTCTTCTGGTGTGCATCCCCTATTGCTGCATACATATCATGTGCACATTTACATACAAGCAAACATTTATATATAAAATAAAAAACTAATATGTTTTAAATACAGAAGCACTCTATAACAGATATAACTATAATTTGTTTCCAACTTGTCATTCTAGATATATAGTTCTGAAAATTTTAAATGGTAGAGAACAAAAGTTAGACCCTTGTAAAGCACAGGAAATGGCCTGCTCTCAGATAGTTTGTTAAGATGAACTAAATGATATGGACTYTGAAAAGTCCAGTGGAATTGTCAAATTTCATCAGGAAATAGGGCATCAAAGCCTTACTTATAGCTGTCTGTAAGGACAATTACTTAAAATAGTTCTCATTTCTTAACAGATATCACAATACAAGTTTTCCTTCAAAATATCTATCTTCCAAATATGCCTAAAATATAAGCAAATACTTATTTTTAAAATGCTATTCAGCTGAGTATGTGGCACATACCCTTAATGCCTATACTACAAAGGTTGGAGCAAAAGGATCATTAGTTCAAGATCAGTTTTGTCTCACCAAACAAAACAAGGACTGGGGGCAGTTGGTAGAATGTCCATCATGCAGGAAGCCCTGGATTCCATCCCCAGCACCATATAACCTGGGTGTGATGGCACATGCCCATAAACCTAGCACATAGGAAGTAGAGGCAGAAGGATCGGGAGTCCAGTCATCTGCAGCTACAAAGAGAGTTCAAAGCCAATTGGGCTACAGGAGATCCTGCCTACCAAAAAGACAAACAAACCAGAAAGAACACTGCCAATGACAATATATCGATGTACAGTATCTGGTATCTGAGGTAGGAAGCACACTAAGTGCCTGAGACACATACTGTGGACGTCTGCATTAGGTACTCATAGTCATCCCGGTCATCAGCAAGGACATCTTCAGTGAGTCTTGCAGAATGGCTTGTGCTGTAATCTGGCTTGGTCCTTCTAAGTAGGAATCTGAAATGTGTGAGAGGAGGAATCAGCAACAGTGACATGTTCTGCCCATGTAAGAGACCCATAGCCAGTCTTCAATGGGGCAGCTCTCTTCCTAGAGATCACCTGACAGTAGTGGGAGATATCTCAGGTTATTACAACATGCTGAAGGAAGCACTCTGACATCTAGTAGGTATATGTGAGGGGACTCTCAACACCATTTAATTCCTAGGATGGCCTTCTGTAACAAAAGATGGCCTGATCAGCAATAAGACTGCATTTGAGAAACACTGATCAATGCAGGAAGGGATGCCACGGTAAGTTATCTGTCTGACCATGGAAGGTAATATTTAGAGGGAACACTCTATAAGTCTCAACCAAGAGTATAAACATAGATAACTCTGAACAGATGACATTTGGGCTCACAAGTTAGAAAAACACACATTGTGTTATGTTCCTCTGTAAAATCTGTGAATGTATCAATGAATGAATGAAGAGTAAGAATAATATTAAAAGCATTTGTTATCAACTATAGATTGGGCCATGTGATAGCCATGTAACTTAAAAGCATACTGTAGTTGAGCATTCACAGGTTTGGTTCACACCTGGCATTGCCAGCACATGAGGCTAAAACAGAAAGATTGGCATGGGTTCCAGACCAGCCTAGCACACAGAGCTTTAAGATTCTATTGAGTGGCTTTATAGGGAAACATTTCCACATAAGCATGAGGACCTGAGTTGGTCATCAACATCCATATAAACAGCCAGGTATGGAGTATCTGCCTGTAATCTTAAATCTGGACAGTCAGAGGCAGATAGATTCCTGGAGCTCACTGGAACAGCCGGTCTAGCAGAATTGGCAAGCTCCAGGTCCCCCGAGGGACCTCGCAACCAAAACCAGTGTAGAAGATGAGAAGAGTAATAACTGAGTAACAAAATTTGGCCTAAACAAACATATACACAAGTGCATGCACACAAAAACACACATAAGCAAGTGCACACACACTCACACACAAACACACACACACTTTCTCTCAAATACAAGTGCATCTCCACATAAGTGTATACATACACACAGACGGACCAGACAAGCCATCACACTATCTCTGCTAATCACCTTTGCTTTAGACGTGAGGGCTTTTCCTGAGCATAATCTTTGTGGTTATTGAACTCTGGCTTGGGGGTCTCTTTATCCTTGTCAATGCGGTCGGGCACAAGATGACCATGAGCTGTCTTCATCAGAACCTCAAAGTCAGAGTCCACATCAAAGTCCTCCAAATCATTCTTGGGCCCATAGAAGCCGGCACCAGGGAGCCCTCCTGCCACCGACTTTGAGAAGACCTCAGCACACTCAATAGGCATACTCAGGCGGTAAAACATGATATCAGTGTTGCTGTTCTGAGAACCAAAGGACTTCTGAGTGACCTTCAGACACGGAGAGCTGTCTATGGTACCATCTATTCTGGTCACCTAACAGATGAAGAAGCCAGTTAGTTTGACTGTCAATTTGACACAATGTGGAATCAGCTGGGAAAGCAATTGTCTAGACTCTATTGACCTGGGGCATGTCTATGAGTGATCTTTGCTGGGCTAATTGAGGTGTGAAGACCTGCCCAGTGTCAGTGTCACTATTCCTTAGACCCAGAATCTTGGCTAAGGGTGTAGAAAGTGTGGTAAGCAGATGCATGCACATAATCACTGCCTTTTCTTCCGAACTCTGGATGTGATGAAACCAACTTCCTCAAGCTCTCACTGCTGGAACTTTCCTTCTGTGATGAACTGAAACCTGGGATCTGAAACCTGGAGCTGTGAGCTATAATAAGCCCCTCCTTCACTAGGTTGTTTTGTAATTTTATCATGGCAACAAAAAAGCAGAACTAAGATACCATAGTTCCCCCATTCTAATCAACACTGTCCCTCTCCTGGCCTTTACAATAACCAGTGGATTTCCTGTAGGCAGACACTGAAGATGGTCCACACGAAGCAGCATTTTGTAGGAGATTATGAAGCTAGAGCACCATGCTATAGCTGCACAGTCAGACCTATCTACTCACAGGTTCCATGTCTGTGATTCACCTGAAGACCTATGCAAAAATATTTGAAGAAATATTTGTGCTGAGGAACATTGCAAAAATATTTGAGGAATATTCGGCTACTTTCTTGTCCTTATCAATATAATACAAGTATTTATATAGCATTTACCTCGCATTGTATATTATAATTGATTTAGAGATTTCTGGCATTGCATAGGATGATTTGTGTAGAGTCTGTGGAAATATTTTCATTTGTGTGAGACTTAGGCATCTGCAGATGGTGATATCCCAGGGAAACACACAATCAATTTCCTGTAGCTACCTAAGGATAACTATAATGATCAAGTACTGCCCTAACTTTAAAGACAGACTGAACAGTTCATGTCACAGCTGTACACATTGAGATCTATCCCAATGCTGCCTTTGCATAAAACCCAGCTGCAGGATAAAGTGCCCTAATAGTTAATCCTTTGCTTAGATCCCATTCCTATGCAACACAACCCAATTAGCATTTTCATGACATCACAATCACTGTTTACAGAGAAGTTCTCATTCATAAGATAASGTCCTTCTAGTRTTGAGAAAAGGCTTGACTATGAAAGGAAGGGCAAACCTCAATGTGTTCGTGGTTTGATGGGACCTGGAGGAACTGAGGAAGCCGCTTGCTCAGCCACATGGTGATGTCCCTATTTGTATTAACTGCGAATGGCTCATAGCCTTCTTGTAAGCCACAGATGGTAAAATATTTCAAAGTGCTGACATCCTTTCCAAAGTTCATCCTGCCTACTTGTGCCACCCCGAGGCTACACACAGGGATGAATCCTGGAACAGAAACAGAAAACGAGGTCTTCAGCAGTGAAGGTCAGATTCTCTTAGCACAGCATAATGAGAAGATTGCTTCATGAGTCCTGATTTTGAGAAAACCATCAACCTAGAAAGCACACAGAATGTAATGAAGAAATACCAMAATTATGACAGTAGAGGTCCTGACATTGTGATTTGCTATTTACAGACCTTGTRAAAGTCTATTCCTTCACTTGATCTATAAAACTACACTTGGTCCCCAAGAATCTTGGAGTGTCCATTCTTACAAGGACCCCTCCTGTCCACTACCACCACGATCATCGGGAATTTTCCTTTTCTACAAATGAAAGGAAGGATCATGGACTAAGGACCAAGGGCAATGGGCTCCCTCTGCTTTGTCAAAGRACTCGCTATGTCAAAACACCAAACATGGTCAGTGCCATTGGGTTCTTCATGTGTATTCTCAAGGAGAAAATGGCTGGAAAGAAACATTTAAAAGTTTTCTAGGGCTGGAGAGATGGCCTAGAGGATAAGAGCACACACTGYTCTTATAGAGGACCTAGGTACAGTTCTTAGCACCCTCATGGAYGATCACAACCATCAGTAATTCCAGTTTCATGGGGTGCAACACCTGATTCTGGACTCCCTGAGCACCAGGTACATGTTGTACATCCACATACATGCAGGCTAAACACATATTCACATAAAATGAAAATAAACAAAACTTTTAAACTGTTCATAGCTACTCTTATCTTTGAAGAGATTTTTTTTNTGTGTGTGTGTGTGTGTGTGTGTGTGTGTGTGTGTGTGTGCATGCGCATATGCCAGAGGACAAACTTGTGCATCAGGCAACCATTCACATACTTTTATTTTATTTTATTTTATTTTATTTTATTTTATTTTATTTTATTTTATTTCTAGACAGGGTCTCTAGACAGCCTAGAGTTCACCAATAAGGGTAGTCTGGCTGGCCAGTAAGCTTTAGGGATTGCTGCAGACTAGTACTAGGAATAGCCATATGTTCTACTACACGTTGGCCTTTATTTTATTTTTTTATTTCATCATTATTATTTTTAATGTGGGTTCTAGAGACTCAAACTCATACCCTTCTGCTTATAAAGTAATGATTTTTACCAACTGAGCCATTGCCTCAGCTCTGACAGGCCTATTTTAATTTTATTTTTCTGTATATGCATTTGTTTGGCCTATACAGCATTTAATCCACCTTTGGGTCTAATGCTTARGAATCRAGAGACTCCAAGTAAAATTTGTGATTTTATTTACTGTTGAAATTTTTGATAACACATATATGGGGTTAATGTAGAGGTGACATCTGGGGCTGAGCACCCGACACCCTGTTCAGKTTGGACAAGCACATGATTGCTTGACAGCCCATCAGCCCACTAGTTTCTGTCACTTCTTGCTGGCCCCTCCCATGGGAATTCATATCAGTTTGTTCCATAGCCATCCTTAGTGATATCCCCTGTTTAATGCAGGATGTCCCAGACTGTTAGGGACAGTATATCTGGTTTCAGACTTAGCATGGAGTTGTATTGTGGCYGGCGTTCTCTGTGAGAACAGAGGGAATGGGAGAATCYAYGCTCCCTATCTGTCCCATACTGTTAGTAGGACTTCTGCTTCAGTCTCTAAGCCAGGTMCAGAGTGAGTCTCAGCCCTCTTCTTTATGACACAATCCCCAAATCTGGGGGCATTCACTACATCTCTAAACCTCTATACAAACCCTCCAATATAGAATCTCATTGATGCCACAGAAATCTCCTTCTTGTCAAATACGTTATAGGCAGCATCTGGGATAGTTCAAATGGAGCCCAAAGTGAGCAAAGGGAACAGCCCAATAAACTATATAGCATAGTTTAATACAAGTCTATGGAGCAATAGCCACCAGTATGGTGTTTCATTAACATTCACTTGTTTATCCATCCATCCATCCGTCCGTCCGTCCGTCCATCCATCCATCCATCCATTGGTCCATCCATCCATCTGTCCATCCATCCATTGGTCCATCCATCCATTGGTCCATCCATCCATCCATCCATCCATCCATCCATCCATCCATCCATCCATCCATCTGTCTAACCGTCCATCCATCCAGCATTCTATTAGCCATATTTGGAGACTTCCAGCTGCCTGTCTTAGGAAGCAGACCCACAGGCATTCCGTCCACTCCAACTGTTTTTTTTACAGTTTCATCACGGTTCTTCACCTTGGCCATTTCTGCAATTCAGTGGAGACCAGTATATAACCAGCCCTTTCACACAAAATGGCCTGCCAGAAGCCCAGGGGTGAGCTGATTTTCAAAGGTCTCCAACCCCTAAATGAACCTCCTCTGGTGCTTTCAGGGATTCTGTTGTTGGAGCCACAAGAACCCTTAAGAAAAAAAAACCTTGGAGGCAGCTGGTCCCTGCCTTCATTGAAACCCAAAGGAGGAGCGCCATGGGTGAGGARCTACTGCGTGGATGTCATGAGGTTGCTTGTATTTCAAAAGAATTCAGCTTACCACCTCTGTGGCTTTTAGCCTCTCTAATAAAGCAGTTTTTAAAAAGCTAAAAACGTAATCTGCCTTTTAAATCTGCTGTTCCTGCTGAGTCTAAATGGGGTTGTAGCAAAATGCCCGGCCAGCATTAGAGCTCCCTGAAGTCAATCAACTGAAATGGGGTTGCTTGGGGGGCTGAAATATATTTGAAAACACTCTGGGGGTGGCGCAAAATAACTGAACAAAGGCGAATTACAGGAAAGGAAGAAGCGGTCAGAGGCTTCGGAAGCAAAAGAATCCCTTCTGAGTTCTAGAAAACATGGAAACTGAGGTAGGGGTGCCAACCTTAANACATTCCTATACATATATATGTATATATATATATACATATACACACATGTATGTATATTATGTATTATATATATATGCATATATAGATATAATATGCCAAAGTTATATAAACTCATATGTACATCACAAAAACATATAGACAATGGAACAAAACTAATAAAATACTTGATCAGCTAATCTAGCAAAAGGCAGATTTAGCTGATCTTTGCATTCTTAGACAAGAGACAAAAAATGTTGTAATTCTGCTGTTTCTCTGAGATCTTTGGAATCAACTGTGGAGGTTGCTAGATAGTATTAATTTTTTTTGGTAAAAGAAGTAGGATGTCACTTTCCCAGGAGAAAGTACCCTTTACACTCCTCATTTTCACTATTCTGCTTCACATTCATGTTCATATAATGTTTACATACTGGGTAGCCAGCCATGCCAGCAAAGTCCATCAGGATGCAGAGAACAGCTTAGAGGGTCTGAGTAGATACCACAAAAAAATTAGGATTCATTCTTCTTTCCCTGTACTGGCAGTTTCAAATTAGATAATGCTTTGATATCAAAAGACAATAAAAGCTACATCAATGATTACCCATATTAGATAACCCATCCCTCATGCCTGAAGACAGTAAAAGTCATGTCAGTAATTCCCCTCRTGCTGAAGAGATGACTCAGTGGCTAAGAGYAGGTAGTGCTCTACCAGAGGACCTGGATTCAGTTCATAGCAATCACATGGGGCAGCTCACAATTGTCTATATCTCCAGTTCCAGGAACCTAACTCTCTCTTCTTGCCCCTTGGAACACTAGCACACTGTTGAATTACATACACATAAACATCCACAAACATATAAATAAAATATAACAAAATAGTTTAAAGTAATAACATCCAGTGTTTTTCTTCCAGTCTGTTTCCATCTATATGCAAAGGGATGGCTTACAGTGGTGCGACCATCAAGAACAGGGGTGGGCACATCCAACTGAACACCAAGAAGTGGTAATGATCAGTTTGTGATTAAGTTTGAATCAGCTGCAGCTGTGCCCGACAGCCCACACTCCAGCAGTCAGGAAAGTCGCTGCAAATAAGGGTCCCCAGGAAATCAAAGGGATGGATGGGATAAATAGAATGGATAGGAGACACTTGAAAGTCATTTGTGCCAATTAGAAAATGTAGCCCACTATCTGACACCAGTGAAGAGACAATAAGACTGGGCCAGCTCCTTGAACAAGGAACATCTATTTCTGATCACTGTGTTTACAGCAACATTAACAGCTTAGGAGATACTAGAGACTTGCAAATATCTCCATGGTAGACCTTTGGGTGTTAATTGTGCTTCTCTGACTTTCTTTGTACATTTAAAGTAGTTTCATTTAAAAAAATTAAGCTAATCAGCAACACATACAAAGAGTTATATATTGAACAAGAAATTAAATCTCTATTCATAACCACATTGCATTAATAATGTATATGCCTCTCGGATGGAATAAACATTTGATTTTGAAAGTTTATTCTTCAAAGAATCATCTATACATAGGAAAATAGTCACATACATATATATATTTCATAAAATAAGCACTCTGTTTGGATAAACTTTCCATGCTTATCCAAAAGCGTCAGAATAGAAAGACTCTGAACACTTTTGCATTCCAGGAAGGAACGTGTGGAAGTACTGCAGACACACTTGCTCATATGCTGTGCTCTCCAAGCCCAACCCTCAGCGCTGTATCCAGGAACCAGACCCTGTACCAGAAACCCTGCTTATCCCACTGAGCAGTTGTGAGATTTATATGGACAATCCTTCTCATATTAATTGAGAAACCTTCAACCACATGTGTCTTTATTTGACAAATGTCAGATGCTATGTGCAAAAAAATTAAGAATAACACAGAAGTACCAGCTCCAAGCTGCTCACCATCTACCAACAGGCCGGAAGATATGGGTTAACCAAATCCCGCAATATTTTTCTAAGAATGTGGTATTTGGAGCAGAGGAAGAATGGAAAGGGAGTATTCAGTAACATCTCCAGAACAGTTAATGTCTAAGAGCAGGGCATTCAGACAATAGTCCTGTGGGGAGTTTGACAAGAGGCGCTTAGCAGACTTGGACCTAAGTCTTCGTTCCATTCTGACCCTTAGTTCTACTATTGAACCCTCKGCATACTGMATACATTTTCTGAGCCTTGATCCCTTTTTCTTTAACAAATACATGATAGGATTTTTTTTCAAAAATTAAAGATTTATTGTAAAGAACTTGCAAATAGAAAACACTGAAGAGCAAGATTAGCCAAATCCAATGTCTAGCCATCTCAATGATCTTCTACACATTTAGAACAGTTCTGCTGAAGCTGTAAAGCTTCAGGCTGGATTTCACATTTTCACTACTAATATATTTTATGTTCTTATCAACCACAAAAGGATGAAAAGTYCTTGACAGAGTTGAACCTAGAAAAATAATTAACTTTAATTATCGTTAATGATTCAGGTGTCCATTTCCTACATTCTGTCCTTCCTTGTCACTAAGATTCTCCCTTTCTTGTTCCTTCTACCCGTTATGTCACACTTACACATATATTATAGGCCAGAATCTACGACTGAGGATAAATACATAGTTGTTTCCTTTCTGGAAAAAAGCCATATTCCTTTTGCACTGAATAGCATTTCATTTTGAACATGTACTAGGTTTTYGTAATCCATCCATTGATGGACTGCTAGGTTGGTTCCCTCTCTTTCCTATAGTGAACAGAGCAACAATAAATATGGATTATGGTTCTAAAGTAAAATATGTCTACAACTTATAAGTTCACCGGATTCAATTAGAGATAGAAAAAGAAGTAGAAATCAATTTGCCTATAG
>BDUI01000616.1:216018-231449 GCA_002335545.1 Apodemus speciosus | reverse complement strand
GCCTATCAAAATGTGCTTGTGACTTGGGGGAGAAATGTGCCACTCATTCACTGGTCTGACTTGTAGGAAGAGTTCCTTTCTTCTGCTTCACCTCTAGGGTGAGGAGGTACCTCCTATTGGTGCTGCATACATCTGTCTGGTGTCAGGAGAATCCTTCAGAAAGCCTTGAGTCTGAACTTGACTGAGCTTAAACATATATATTTACTTCTCAAATTGTAGGTTTGGGATCTCAGTCTTTTGGGATCTCAGTCTTTTGTGATCTGCTGTTAAGACCTAAACATGCTACCACRGTGTCTAATGTTTCATGGCTTCTGTGGTTCTGACTCCCTCCAAACACTGTGGTTTGATACAACAAACGTACTTCATACCATACATGAAAGKTTCRGTGGAAAGGCTCTGGAAGTTGAGAACATCGGGAGCAAAGATGTTTTTGCCAGAGAGACTAGACAAGCCACTAAGGAGACCAAGGACTCTGGCCAGTGACAGTGAGTCCACTTGACTGTGTATTAAGCTAATGTGTAAGACGGGGCAAAATGTTAGATGGAATCAGTTTGTGGATAACTTGGTCAAAATATTTTAAGTTTAATACCAGGAGTGGGAGACCATTATTGGTTAAGGACAGGGGAGGGCATCATTAGAATTGTTCATTATTTTGATGCTATTAAGCATTCGGATGAATTACATGACTGGTAGGACTCCATGTCAGAGAAGACTTTAGAAAACCTTTTGTAACTGTCATGATCAACTTGCCCAAGTCTTGTGAATGAACTCCAGATCTTAGTATTTCCACCTTCATTAGCAGGAGTGTACCATTATACCAAGCAGTGATTAAATAGTTCTTAACAACCTGCTCTCAGATTAGAAATCCAAATGGTTCACTGAATAAGTTGCTAGGTACAAGGAATGCTAGAGCCATGGATGAGGGGATTGGGACTTTTTGYGGTAGTGTGGAAGACTCTGTGGTAAGGGCTAGCAGTTTCTCCATCTGTCTGGAGGAACTGGTCATTTTTACCACTTTAACTTTTTGTGCTTCTGTGTATATGTCATGGACCCTTGTTTTTTCCCCATTTGCCATGGGTTTTATTTCTATTTGTATCTTGTTCTTTTGACTTGGGATTTCCCCAGATCTGTAAGACTGTCTCACCTCTGATGGTTTCCAAACTGTAAAATCTGTTTTCCAAAGCCTGTTGCTTCCACAGCAAAGCCCTGATTCTGTGTGCAGAACCGTGCAAGTCTTTCTCTTTGATCTCTGACGTTATCAAACTAGCTCGTTATCTGTTAGGAATTCATTCTGGCAGGTAAACAGCAAGCCAACTGAATACAAGATTACTGTATTTGTGTGATGGAAAGGGGATATTTACACAGGGTTTGAAAGATGTGCAGAAAATCAGACTGGGGAACTGGAACAGGATAGTCCAGAGGCTTAGGCAATCACAAACCAGGCACCAGGCACTAGGCACTGAGCTGGGCAGTACTTTGTATGGGTTAAAGCTGCGTACTAGAGCACAGTATGAACTGCTTCTTGGTATTGTCACTTTGAAGTTGAGAATTCTGAGTTCAATTATTGTAGCACTTTCTTAAAAATTAGGTAGCTTTTGAGAAGCAGAATTTGGATTTAAATCCCATACTCATTTTTTCTAATTCCAATCCCCACAACTGTTCTCCTGTTCCAAGATGGAGGTGATAAAGCCAGGGCAGTAGAAAGGGAGCTTAGGGGGTGGGAGAGGTGCTGTACAGAGAGAGATAGGGCACAGGTGAAGTTATGAAGGGGAAAGAGAGAAAATGGGGCTTTAACTGGGGAGGGAGGAAATACCAAGGGAGAGGGAAGATGGAGGGAGGAAATAACAGTAAAGATGTTTGGGGGCTGGGGGAGAACAAGGTTTAGATGGTATTAGATCATTGGTGCAGGATAATGCTCCCTCTAAAGCCATAGTCTATCTAACAAAACCTCCAGTGTCTAGCATTAAAAGTCCGTGATTGTTGTTGAGGGAGTCTTAGGGATTCCCAAAACAATACAGGATATTGCTGTTATCCGTGATTGCCTCTCAGAACTTGAAGATATGACTCACATACATTGGATATGGGGCTTGGAGAACTCAAACAGAAATGAACCTGGAAGCCTCCTACCTGAGGGCTAGTTCCCATAATCTTTGAAGGGGATAAGAAAGCTGCCATTAGAGAAAAACAATGTAGAGTCCTAATTAGGTGYAAAGCCCACGAATCACAACAGTGACTATTGTAGAAAGATATCTTCAACAGTGTGATAGTGACATTCATATCTTGGAGGTAACCAACAGCTATCTAATTAGATTTAAGGCCCACTCAATAGGAAGGCCAGCTGTAAACCTAACCAAGTACTCATAGCTGGAGACTATAGAGGAGAACCTATAACGTTAATTTTCCTAAACCAATATAATTTTTAGCCATATTCTAAATACTAATTCTTACATCCTCATATAAATGCAGTTCTCATCTCTCATCAAAGAAACTTCTTTTTGTATCAGATGAAAACTGGTACAAAGATCTACATCTGGTCATAATGCAGAGAAAAAGTGATGGTGAGGTACCTAGCCTCAACTGGTACATCCTCAACGCAACCCTACAATGCAACTCTAAAGCTAAGACTCACAGAATAGTGTGAAAGGTGGAATAGAAAGATTGTAAGACCAAAGGGCCAGGACTCCTGCCAAGACCTCAAGATGTCATAACGGGGGTTTGGGGAATTACACCAGTGAAATCTCAACAATATGGCTACCTAAACAAGATCAGAATAAGGAAAACATCAGTCAACATGCCAAAGTGGATGAAGGAAATTTCACAAGGTCCCAACCCTAGATGAAGAGTGAAAGGAATTCATGGATGCTGAGAGATGGAGAATCACTTTTCTGTAGGAATGAGGCACCTGATAAATTATTCAGTCTCAAGTTGTCAGCCCTATATATGTGGGTACATACATACAACATTAAATATACTGTGTGTGTATGTGTGTGTGTGTGTGTGTGTGTGTGTGTGTGTGTGTATAAAACACAATAATTAAAGAATAAAGGGTCATGACTAAAGTGGAAATTTCTAGTTTCTTTGGACTTTCAGATTATAGTGATTTTTTTTTTTTTGCTGGGCAGACTGGTGAAAGAATATTTTGCTAAAGTGGACACAGGTAAAAGGATGCCTTGCTATAGGAAGGCCGTGGGAAAGGAAGGATGCGTGGTGTTTAGAAAGGATATAAATATGACCCCACAGACAGTGGGAGTTTGAGCATTGGTTTGCCTTGCTCCACCTCTCTAGTCTTCGCTGATGATGCGCATATATTGGTTTGCCTTACATTGTGTTGCTGAGCTTCTCTTGTGTCAATAGAGAAAGTCACAAGCGAATAACATCTTGTGAGATTCCTGTGGCTTCTTGCCACTTTCTCAAACTGGGACCGATTGGTGAGTCTTCTGGATTGAACTGCCCTTGCAGATTCGTGTGTGGTGTCTGCTGAGTGGACTGAGCTACAGCTGCCGATTCATGTTTGGTGTTTGCTAGTGGACTGGACTGAGAACAATGAAGTTTGGAATCACCCCAAATAACTACTTCTAAACAAGTCCACTTCCCCTGTGTTCTAATAACCTTTCTTTCCCACTACCTCTGGTGGGCCGTGGGCTAGATGGGAAGTTGAACCCTTATCAAAGTAAGTTGTGAAAAATATATGTCTACCTATGACCTTAAGAGAGAGTGAGGGAACATGAGAAAACTTTGAGGGCAGAAATGGAGGAGGTGGAAATGATGTAAATATAATGCTCTTGTAGAAAGCYTCAAACATTTTTAAATAAATAAAAAAGAATAAGAACATCGAATGCTGGGCCTCTAGGGCTCACAGGGCCGTGGCCACCATCTAATCCTTCATTAGCATGTATGCAGTTCATGCAGATTCACCTAGATCAGCTGTCCAAGATTACACAAAGAATTGGTAATAGGATCTTGAGTATAATAATAGAATCTTATAGGAGTTTAAAAGCATGACAAAAACTATTTTAGAAGAAATTATATCATACTCTATTGATCTTATCATTTATTCTTCCTAGGTTTTGTTAGCAGCAAAAGTCATTTAGAGCTAATCTCAAAACAAGGCAGAGCTGCACGTCTTYCCAAGCACCCCCTCTTTCCACTCCACTACAGACTCTCAATACCCCGTGAGTTTATCCACAGCTTTACTTTATTAATTCAGTTAGCATTTCAGCTTGGACATCTCAGTAAATGGCTTCCATGTATTTGGGAAATTCCAATAATATAGAGCCCGGGGCCCTTGTTCTCACGGTATATAGCTAATGAAGTCCTGTGACCCTCCATGTTTTTTAGAATTTAGGAAATAATGATGTAATTTTTCCTTTAGACCTCAACTTAAACTACTGACCCCCTAGTCTGGTCTTCCATGGAATTGTCTACATACATCATTCAAGTCATATAAACATTATATAATTTATATAACCATTACATAATATATAAAATAAATATGTACAATTTATTAAATAATGGTCTAATAATGAGATGACTAATTTTGATTTTGAAATTCTGTTTTGAAATTTGTTTTTGCCTAGAACTCAACTTTCTATTTGTCTTTCATTTAAATAAAAAGAAATAAAAGTCATGAATTGATACACTGTTATGAATAGTATGCTCATGATTTCTTGGGATGAAGAATTAAAGAGATTCATGTAAGCATGTATATGTTTAAAGTGTGATTAGGCATTGCAACCCAAGCAAAGCTATGCTTCTATCGCAGGGGTGGGTGTTTAATAGATATAATGTGCTTATGCTTTCATAGTGTCCCCGCGTTCAGTTGATTAACATCCTGTGTATTCAAATACCATTTCTGATGGTTAGGGGATTTTGTTGTCCAACAATAGGTCTTCGGAAATCCCAGCTCACTGACTGAAAACCTTTGAGGTATTTCTGATCTGGGTCACTTGGAATCAATGGGTGGAAAGGCCACAGTGCTAAAAAACAGACTGAGAGTGGCTAACCCAGTGACACAGCGCAGTACCTCTAGTGTCCTAGGGCTTCTCATGTTTGTGTATACGTGTCAGAATTGTGAGGATGGGGCCGCTGCCCAGAATGCCAAGTACAGACTTGATCTGTACAGAGGAAATTGAGGTAAGTAACACTTCTATCTGTAGAATGTAATGACATAACCTCATGTCACCCTCCCAAGTTTAAACTACCAGGGAACTACCCTGAGAAGCCAAGGTTCCTGTCACTATCCCACCCTTAGGCACAAGTCATAGGCATAGAACTATTATCCCGACTTGAGAGCCAATCTTAGTAAATCCTTAAAGTGCCATTTAGAGTCTGCTATGAAGATGACTGTTACCCAAGGGCAGCAGATCTTGGCAGGAATTATCAGTTAGTCAGCCTCTCCAGATCCTGCTACAGAGTACGTAAAATTAACTTCTATGAATGAAACTCAATCCTATTTCTTTCTGACAACTGAATGTAAGTGTAGTGGTGCCTCCAAAAGTGTCATTGATATCCTGCTTTTATCTCCAAGTAACTTTCAGTCCTCCCATCTGCCACCGTGAGCAGGACAGAACCATATTATTTTATTTTAAAGGATTCTCGAATGTTCTAAAGTTCTCTAGTGATGTTCTCAAGACTTGGCAAGGAGACAAAGCAAATGGTTCCATCCAAGAGGATCCATCAATAGTGGTCAGGTGAGAACAGATTCCCTTGGTCTATAATAGCCCTCTAACGTCAAGTTCTTGGCTGCCGGTATCCTGAGAGAGTCCTTGTTCTTATCCTTTGAGCGGAAGCAGTCTGATTCGTCAGCAGTTTGAGTCATACCTGCATCAATGATTTATACCCTCACTGCAAAGCAAAATGGGGAACAAATACAGCTCCTCTGCCTGATTTGGTGTCATGTTGCTCTGAATAGAATTCCAAGTGGGAATTCAGATGGGCCTTGGAACACTAGGAACATTTATATCTCTGTGCTGTGAGTGCAGGTAAAGTCCAGGCCAGTCCCATAATGAGGAGAGTGGCAAGCAGCCAGGTGTTTCTGCTTCTTTCTAGCCTCCGCTCTGGAAGTGTCACATGATTTCCCAGCTCACTCTGTGGGATCTAGTGCCCTCTCTTCCAAAGCTGTCATCGGAAAAAGGAGGCAAGTGACTGTCCTCTTTGCTTTCTTGAAAATAACAATAACAACAACAACAACAACAAYAATAATAATAAAGGCTCTATAAAATAGGGTGTTCTTCACCTTCCGAGGGAGCTAAGTAGCCACAACCCCTCATCTAATTTTGCCTGGAACTAGAACAACTTTATTTGGAAATAGAGTGTCTGAAGATATAAATAACTATTGATAGTTATAATGAAGTCAGATTGCAGTTAGGCGAGTCAGGCAGTGACTATAATTCCTAGGAGGTCAGATTTATATACAGGGTCATGCAAAGGGCAAGGTCATATAATATCTGAAGTAGGGAGAGCCAGGGCAGGACTTGGCAATGCTGTGGAACCCTGTCCTCCAGCCGCAACATTGTTATTGCTATCTTGGAGTCATAGTAGCTTGAGACTGTCACAAGATTGGGCCCACTACATTCTTTCATGGAGAGGATGGAGGGATCAGAAGGCAGTATGTGGAGTAAGGCCCTGTGCCCCGCCTCAGGATGTATAAGTGATCCCAGAGGCTGCTGGGAAGGAAAGACATTTTCTTTCATTTTTCTCTTTTTAAAGTGACAAAATGGGAACATTTATCGCACAAAACAATAAAGACGTCAGTATCAACCTACCACATAGCTCTAGCTATTTTTATTTTTTCACTGTAGGTGCCACAGGAGATACTCACTGTGGAGTCCTTGACATTCATGATGTTGGTAATCTTTGCCAAAGCCACACCTATCAGAAACCAAATATAGCATGAGTGGCCCTGTGCATGAAACCAAAACAAGAGGTTCCTACTGAATCTGGACCTTCAGATTGAAGAGCAAAGTAATAAGAGGCTGCCGGCGTAGAAGTACCAGGTGGGCTTGGCACTGCCACGTGTGACCCCAGAGCTTGATCCAGAGCGCAGCAAGAACTTTTTAGTAACAAAAATGTACATTTGTCTTTTGAGTTTTTCTTCTAGAGGTATTTATTTTATGATTTTTCTGTGTATGAGTGCTTTGTCTGTCTATATATACGTGTAGCACATATGTGCTTGGTGTCTACAAATGTCAGAAGAGGGCTTCAGATTCCCTGGGAATGGAGTTACAGATGGTTGACAACCACCATGTGAATGCTAGGAATTAAACCCAGGCCCTCTGGAAGAACAGTGCCCTTAACTGCTGAGCCAGTTCTCCAGCACCTGACACTCATTTGTAGAACTCTACCATTAGAACTTTGAGAAGGAAGAGAGATATTATGATAGAGAAATACCAGAGGCCCATTCAAGAGCTATACTTGTTGATTTCAGCTTTCTCTAATGCCCTATGAAGGCACCATGGGTCCTCTGTCACTTAAATGTCACTAAACATACCTACAACCTAAAAAGCTGTGTGAGTTCTCTCTTGCACTTCCTCTTCCCCCTCTCTCCCTCTCCCCTGTCTCTCTTCTCCCCTCTCCATATACTCTCCTCCTTCTCTCTCTCTCTCTCTCTCTCTCTCTCTCTCTCTCTCTCTCTCTCTCTCTCTCTCTCTCTGTAGGTTACTCTTGAAGGAAGATGCAGACACTCTGCACCTCAAGTCTCTTCATGAACTCGATGGTCCATTCTTATTAAATTTTGACAAAAAGGAAACTCTAGCAACCCATTATGTGGTTCATTTCACTTTGTAACTCAGAGGAACGTTCTCCCATCGATGTTTCCAGCCAACCAAGACAAAATGCACTAGGGCTTGTTCTGTGTCACAGAGTCCCCACCACCATGGTAGAGCACAAATAATTGTCCTTGTCCTTTAGACTGGCATCTCTCCTTGCTCTCCTTCCCTCTGGTGCTGTGAATGTAGTTATATTGTCACATGGCTGATTGTAGTTGCTGATTACAAGCTTTTACTGCTGCTCAGACGTGGGAGTGTGAGGCTCGGAAAATGTCACGTCTGGGGGTGGAGAAAGATACCAATAAGAGTCAAGACAACCAGTTGGTCCCAGGAAGGGGAGTGTTCTTGGTGGTGGTTTTACTGTTCTAATGTTATGATAGAATGCTGCTAAGTGTTGTCATTCACAGGCATCGTATCTGAGCAAGACGGTTAGATTGCTTTCCTCCTCTGGAAAGCGTCTTGCAGGCTGCTTTCTGGTACCATGGTCCTCAGGGAGGAGGTCCTCAGGTCAGTTCCAGCTCAGCCTCTGGGCATTATGTCTGAAATACATGGTGTCTTCAGGAACGGGGACTTACCTCCCACCCTTGGGGGGCAACTAAGGGCAATAGCAATAGGCGATATGTTTGGGGGAGTGTCTAGGACAACGTTGACCAACAGCTCAAAAGAGGATTTCTCATGCCCTCCCTTGGGGTTTTTGTTGGGTGGTCTTTGGCTCTTGAAGGAAACATTGTTAGCTCAAATGAGAAACATYTATTTAAGCTTCATATGTATATTTATGCACAGACTTATGTGTATTATATTTTAGGGGAAAGCATTAACAGTATGATGACCTTATGACCTTTTCAGACATTCTTACTATTATTTTCCTCAYGTTCCTCCTTCYTCTATATTTACCTCATTCCCTAAAGAGCCTTGCTCTAGACTTTTAGTTTTAACCTTGGTTTTCTTCCAAGCCTGAGCTGCTATTAAATATGCAAAGTATTTAATCTATTTTTATGTATTTCTTGACTTACCAAAACCAACAGATTTTTTTTCTACTGCTGTGGTAAAAAATATGATGACCAAGGCAGCTTACAGAAGAAAGGGGTTCTTTGGTTCATGGTTCCTGAGGGATAATAGCCATCATGGCAGAGAGGAGGTGGCAGGCAGCAGGAGGCTGGAGCAGCAGCTGNCCCTTCGGCCTCGCTGCAGGGCTGGCACATCAGATCTCACTGGAAGACGGACAGCACACAGCCGGCTGCTAGCTGTGTTCCCTTCTAGCGCTGAGAGCTTACAACCCAGTGTAGCGGTAATATATATCTCCCTTTTTGTTTTATCTTATGATTTTTTTCTAAGGGTTTCATCTGGAACTCCAGACTTTGTAGCACAGGCTGTCATCACTCACACCCTCCTTCCAGACTCTGAGATTATAGGCATGAGCCCCTGCACCTATTCAAACTGCATTTCTTTGATTCTTGCAGCACAGAGTGGGCCTAGGACTTATGTACAAGGGGCAAACACGAGCGCTGAACTAAACTCCCAGTTCTTAATTTTTCACACTGCTTCCCCATTATGCATGAAGCACCACATAACCTGGGCGTGGTAGCACATGCCTATAATTCCAGCACTTGACGGGAAAAGGAGGTAGAGGCAGGAAAATCAGTTTAAGTCATCCTCAGCTACAGAGCTTGTTCAAGACCAGGCTGGGATACGCAGAGAGTCCCTGTCTAAACAAGCAAAAACAGAAAGAAAAGGAGGGGAAACTGAGTGGGAAAGCAGAAAACTATGAAAGYATTCTATTTTCAATAAAGCAAAAGAGGCATTTTACTGGCAAGAGCAAAATATATATAAAAGAAGCCGTGCGGCCTTGAATGCCGACACGGGTAACGGGACGCTCTGCTCAAGCTGTGAGTAGTACTATTCCCTTTACTTTCCTGTGTCTAAATTTTTCGTGATTAGCAGGTTTTATTATATATCTATTTTAGAAAAATCAATCTCCCATCTTCCCCATTCTCTGTGACTTAATATCATAAAAAAGGGAATTAGGAAATTTACAATTCATCAAAACAAACAGTTTCTCCAACAAGAATGAAGTAGCTTATGGTCAAATTAAAGAAAAATCCTGTTTTTTTTTTTTTTCTTGAAAATTTTTCAGATTTATTTTATAACTTTTTATGTATGGTATTTTACTTGAGTGTATGTGTGTACACTATATGTGTGCTTGGTGCCTGAGAAAGTAAAAAAGGGGTGTCAGATTCCCTGGGACTAGAGTCATACATGGTCACACACTGCCATATGTGTGCTGGGAACTAAACCCAGGTCCTCTGCAAGAGCAACAAGGGCCTTGACCTCAGCACCATCGCTCTAGCTCCCCCCAAAAGGATAACCTTTCTTTTGAAACAAGACCGTCCTATGTGGTTCAGGCTTGAATGCAGAGCAATCCAGATGGGTACTCCCCACCACACCGGTGTCAAGGCTCACACAGGCTCTGGGCAAGCACTCACCAATCAGGCCGCAGCCCYAGCCTCAAACACGCCATGGGTGTCTCATGACTGTAAATCCAGCACACAAGGGGCTAAAACAGGAGGATTTGGAATTCAAGGCCAGACTTAGTTAAGTACTAAATTCAAGGCCAGCCTGGGCTACTTGAAGGCCTGAACTAGAAATAAACAAAAAACCCAAACAAAGTCTTAAGTCAAAAAATAAAGTTTGAGCAGCTGGACTGGGAAATGAACCTCATGTCTCAGCTAAGCGACCTGGGATAACTTATCTAACCTTTACCAGACCTCAGCATTCTCATTTATAACCCGATGCTACTGATCAATATTCATTTCTAATTCCATCCTTTTGGGGTTCTAACCAATAGTTTAGATTTCAGATCCTAGAAAGGGAAAGGATTCGAAAGTAAAAGGAAAGTGATTTGGGCTCTGTCTCAGGCAGTGGAGTGATAAGATCTCTTCTGTCCTGCTCCCAGCAGCCAGCGGGAACTACCCTCAGCAAACCACTCTAAACCAGAGATTTCTGGTGGGAGACAAAGGACAGTTGAAAAATTTGCAATGAATTTTACCTGCCAGGAAAGGGGATTTAAAACGTAGCTTCCAGATCAGGCTGGTGCAGAAGTGGGAATCTCAGCCAGAGCCCGGCTGTGAGCCAACAGTACAGCAGGGCTCAGCCCCTTACCTGGAGACAGCCGCACTCTGAAGACTCTGTCCTAAACGATGACACTACCTGAGGCTCTGGGAGTGCCTGGGTGAGGCTAGCTGGAGAGAGAGAGCCCTGCTGCTGATTCTCCAGACACGCCTGACAGGAAAAGTCAGGCTCTGTCCTAATACCATYTCCCTGGTCYGAGGCGGTCCACTCAGAGCTCAGTCCTGTCCCCCAAGTCATGGTTATGTAACTGTGGCTTCATGGTTATGCTGTGTCACTAGCTGTCCCCCGCCCCCAATACAGAAGAGGCAATGTAACCTGAGCTGCTAGGCCATGGCCACTGAAAACACCCAGACAGCGCTGGGTTGCTTTCCAAATGCCTTACATCTCACAGAAGACAAGCAATTTACGCCATTTTTTCTTTCAGTTTTGTTCACTCACATTGGAAAGACAAGACTGGAAGGCATTGGTATAGTTTCTCTAGTTCCTGAGTTATTAACAAAGGTTAAGTATTTCAGTTTCAGGGCAGGCTGTCAAAACCAGTCAACAGGGGCATAGGTCTGCTTGGGGTCAAGTTAACCATTTCACTTCCTAGCTGAATAGAGCTTGATCCCGTGGATGAGAAATTCAGGGTCAGGCCTGTCTCCCATACAGGATCCTTTATACATCCTACCCACCCTCTACTACCACACAAAGGCTTCTGGGAGGTGGAGTGTCACAGTATTGACTCTAAAAGGTCAGAAGGAGGGACTGGAAAGATGGCTGAGGAATTAAAGGGTTAAAGAGTGCATCTCGATCTTGCAGAGGACTTGAGTTCAATTTCCTGCACTCATGTCAGGCAACCAACTGCCTATTAACTCTAGCTCCAGAGGATCTGATGTCTCTAGCCACTGACAGCACAGGCACTCAATACAAAGAATGTTTTTTAATAGAAACAAAAAGGACTAAGTGTGGTGGCACACACCTCTAATCCCAGCACAAAGGCAGAAGCAGACACAGAGATCTGTGAGTTCAAGGCCAGCCCAGCCTATGTAGTGAGTTTCAGGACAGCAAGAGCTTTATAGAGGAACCCTATCTCAGAAAAATAAAAAACAAAATAAAACTAAAAGGTGTGACAAGACAACAGAACTGTCTTCCTGAGTAGTCTCCAGCCCAGCTCTTCCCTTTCTGGGCTTCAGGGCCACTGGCAGCGCTCTGGTTACTCAGTGACAAGCCCCAGTCCCAGCCTCCTTTGCATTTCATTCAGTGACTAAGTTACTCATGGCCGGCCGGCCGGCCAGCAGGGAAGATTTGGCTTGTCCTGCTTCCAGATAGATTTATAAGATTATTTGGTCCATAACAGATTTTCAAACTAAAGCATCAAGGAGAGCTATATCTTGCCTCATAAACCACTGATGAAGATGGTGACCTTGGTTTCCGAACCCTGGAGCCTCTTCTTAAAACTAGGCCAATGAAGCTATGACCAAACTCTTCAATTACTACCTCCTGTGAGTGGTACTGGACCTGGCTATAAGACTTAAATCAGATAATTACATCTGTTGACACTGCTGTACTTTCTAGAATATCACTGTCCAACAGCAAGACTAATAAGTAATTCTGGATTCTCTAGTAATCAAAGTATTTAAATTAAAAAGAAACTTGTCCAGACATGGTGATTTACACGTTTAATCCCAGGCAGAGAAAGGAAGATCTTTTTGAATTCAAAGCCAGCTTGATCTACTTAGTAAGTTCTAGAACAGCCAAGACTGCAAAAATTTTAAAAAGAAACACATAGATTTCATTTTTTTTTGCCCAATAAATCTAAGCTATTATTTCAAAACATAATCAAGGGTCAACAAGATGGGCTCAGTGAATAAAAGCACTTGCCACCAACCCTAAGAACTTGAATTGGATCCCCAAAACTCACATGATAGAAAGAGAAAAGGCAGAAAAAAGTGCAGCCAATATACAGTTAACATTTTTCTCATCTGACTTCTTTGAAACCAAGCTGTGTACTTACGCAACACATCCCAATTTGCTGTGTTTCAAATGTTCAAAAGACTCACRTGAGCCCAGCCCAGATACACATCGCAGGTATATGGGAAGCTGAGGCAGGGGTTACTTAAACTCTGGAGTTCATGGCTAGCCTAGCCTACACGGCAAGGCTTTATCTCCACACATATGTGTGTGTGTGTATGTATGTACATACATACACACACACACACACATGTATGTATACATATATGTATATCTATATATATCCAGGTATGTATGTCCAAGAATGATAGTTCTTTTTTTTAAGAATGATAGTTCTATTTTTTTGTCTTCAGATGGGTAATCTTTCCCATTCTGTGTGAGAAATGCAAAACTGAGCAATTTAATTGTTCTTAAAACAAAATAAAAATAAAAAAGGAAAAAAGAAAGCCCACGCTCACAGTAAGAGGACCTTCAAAGTGTCTGTCTGGCAGGTGACACCTGACGCCTAAGGAAGCCCTGATGGAAGCAGAAGGCACRGCCCAGTAAACCCGTCAGCTCAGCACTGARTCTGAGAACAGACCCACAAAATCGCAAAGCAAAAGGTGGTGAATTACAAAGAAAATACGTATCGGCCAGGCGTGGTGGCTCACGCCTTTAATCCCAGCACTTGGGAGGCAGAGGCAGGCGGATTTCTGAGTTCGAGGCCAGCCTGGTCTACAGAGTGAGTTCCANTGAAGCTTCACCAAATAGGGCTACCAACTGGGCCTCAAGAACTCAAATGATGGGGACTTATGGGGACATTCCATTCAAACCATCATACAGATGATAGTTAGGTGTATTTCCTTCATCCAACACACACACACACACACACACACACACACACACACACACACACACACACACTGTCCTACTTTGTTTCTTATTGTTGTGATAAAGACAATGAACAAAAGCAAATTGATGAGGTAAGAGGTTGATTTGCATGTTCTGGTCACAATCTATCATGGAGAGAAGGCCAAGGCAGGAACTGAAGCTGGCCAGGAACCCAGARAAAGAAACTGAAGCAGAGGCCATGGAGAAACACTGCTTCTCATGACTTGCTCAGTTTGCTCTCTTATGTATCCCAGGACCACCTGCCCATGGGTGATACCATCCATGGTGAGCTCAGCCCTTCCTCATTAATTATTAATCAAGAAAGTGCCCCACAAGCATGCCCACAGTCCAATCTCATGGAGGCATTTTCTCAGCTGAGGTTCCCTTCCCAGATGACGCAAATTTGTATCAGTTTGAAATAAACCAAAATGAAACCTAACCAGACTCTCCCAAAGCATCAAACTTTCCCCCAAGCAACTAAAATGACAAGGAGTTTGGATGACTTAACTACAAACATAATCACTGCTTCTAAGTGATATAAAATTTCCTCRTCAGCAAACTCTTCAAGGGTAAGATTCTGTACGTATGTGAATACATTCCCAGTTGGGGACTACCTTTTTTGAYGATGTCACAGAGTAGGACCTCTGTAAGTATGCGTGAAATGAGTGAAGCAGAATGCATGGTAGGTGCAAGAAATATTCTCTTATGTCCATCCATTTCTCTCATATGTACATTTTTGCATCTCTTTATTGAAAGAGAAATAAGAACCTATTCCTTGATTGGGGAAAGAAAAGTCCAGAATGTGGAAATATTAGAGCAAGTGCAGCCAACTGGCTCAGTCCACAACTGGCATGAGAGATATGGGTAGATAAGACCTCTTTATTCCTCCCTGCACATAYGTAGCAGATGTGCAGCTTGGTATTTATGTGGGTCCTGAACAACTGGAGTCGGGGCTATCCCAAAAGCTGTTGTTTCCTGTCTGTATGATRTGTTCTTCTAGCTGGGCTGCCKTGTCTGGCTTCAGTGGGTGAGGAAGTGCTTAACCTGGCAGAGACATGAAGTGCCAGGGTAGGGGGGATACTCAAGGGGGCCACTACCCACTCAGAGGAGGAGGGAAGGGGAATGTGGAAGGATTGTGGGAGGAGGTGACCTGGAGGGGGCAGTGAGTGGGATCTAAAGTAGATAACAAGAACAGCAGCAACAACAACAACAATAATAAATCAGCAAGCAAAAAAAACACAAAAAAGCAAAAAGCAAAAAACAACAAAACAAACAAACATCTCCTAACTATTCACACAGTTTTTTTTTTGTTGTTGTTGATTTTTTTTGTTTAGGTTAATTCTTTTGTAAGTCAGTTTTCTCAGGAATTTATTCACAGCGGCAGAAAAACCAACACATACTTTTTAATATACTTTAGGAACCTATATTGAAATAGTATTGTTGAACAAATTCCATTGCTTACTTGGTGTTGACTCTTGGGGTTGCTTTTGACTAACCCCAGGTTCCCTGCTCAGTGTCAACTAACTAGAATCACGTTCAGATTTGCTTTGTTCCTTTAGTGATATGCATTGTCTTCCCTCTGCTGCTTGATGACTGGGTGTCCCAGTTCTTTTGCCATTGAATATGAATCTGTTGTTTGAACACACCAAAGTTTATTTATCCACTGACCCATTAAAGGACCCATCCTGCTTGTTCCAGCTTTCGGAGACAAGT
>BDUI01000616.1:146803-164983 GCA_002335545.1 Apodemus speciosus | reverse complement strand
AAAAAAAAAAAAAAAAAAAAAAAAAAAAAAAAAAAAAAAAAAAGAAGAAGAAGAGGCAATACCTACCCAATAAAGGAAAAATGGTATAATCTATACCTTAACAGTATATGTATGTGCTGGAAATAATTATTTCAATATTCAGCAGATACCAGGAATTCAATATTTAAAGGAAAACTTTTTTTTCCTGAAGCATCTCTAACTGAACTTGCTGTATAACCAAGGCTGGTCCTGATCCTCCAGCCTGCCTCTCAAGTGCTAGGATTCCAGGCATAAGCCATTAGACAGGGCTAAACAATAACCTCTAAACAATAACCTCTGATTTAGAGATCAGCTAAGTCTCTGGTGGAAGTTTGACCTTTCCAGAGTTGCATCATCGGGCCGGGGAAGCAGTGTCGTTGGTGCATGCTTGCCTGGCACACATACAATGCTCTGGGTTGGATCCTTAGCAACTGGGAACGGCAGTGCACACCCAGAATCAGGAAGATGAGAAAATCCAATGTCCTCTCTTCAGGCTGGTGAGCGGGCTCACTGGGTAAAGGTGCTTGATGAGGACACACATTGATGAGAGAACATGGACCCCCCCCACACACACACAGTCTTCTAACATCCATGTCCATGCCAAGGAATGTCCCTCCACCCCCGTAAATGTTTTTAACAAAGAACCGTGTCATCTTGCCTGTAATCTCGGCAGTAGGGAGTATCAGGAGTGTGACAGGACCCGTATCCTCTCTAGGCCTCCACAACCTCCCTTCCTTGTGGCAGGCCCGCTAGGCAGGCTGCCGCTTCCACACAGCATCATGCAAACCCCGTGAAGAATGCACTGAAAACTCGGGTGACAGAGAAGTCCCAAGCATTAACACTTTATTCTAGCCTTATCTGCCTTCTTCTGTGACCTTTTCTGACTATAAATCAGTAAATTTGACTGAGTTCTCAAAAGTGTCACTTACAAGGATTCCCTTTGGCGCCCTCTGTTGGTCCGGGAGCAGCTTAACACTACCTGGGCGGTTATTCGGGATGTCCAAGTGTTCCACAACTTGACTTGGCAGAGACCAGGACCAGGCTCCAGCTTGCACAGACAGTCACACTCAGTGTGAGTGTGTCTACCCCCACTGGAGGCCACAATACTGCCGTGGACAAAGCTAGCTGAATTCACTTTTCCCAAAGTAATTAAATAATTTTGTGTCTATATTATTATATGTGCGGCTGGAATCCCCTCACAGCAGCTACACATGCAGTTTCTTTACAACCACATAATTTTCATCCAAGATTAACAGAACAATTTTAACTGTGAGTCATATCTACCCAAGTCTTGGATTATGTGTAAGAAAACTAATTTATTAAACCTCTGTACACAAAGGTGATCACACCTTTTATTGGAAGCATATTTGAATAATTAAATTACAAAAAGTAAAAGTGTTATTAAAATTCATGCATGAAAATCTTACAAAAATACCCCAAGCAGGTCAAAGCTGCTCACCCCTGATTGTTCTCATTTGGTTGTTGTAATTGAAATGTGAATTTAAAATTGTTAGAATTTTCTTTTAAAAAGTCATATATTAAGCTTATATACAGGATAATAGCAAAATGTAGAAAGGGGAAACAATGTACAAAAGACATTTAAAAAAAAAAAAAAAACAACAAAAACCTTCACTCTTGACAGACACTCACGATCAAAAAACAGTATAACCCGGACCAAGCATCTCCGAACCAGCTCACGCACACAAACCCCAGGCTGTGTCAGTGAGAATGAAAGAGCAAACTCACAGGCCCAGCCTTTCATTATGTAAAACAGGCTTGAGTTCACAATTACACTGCGGGCAGATTCTGAAAGGTAGGGAGGACAAAGGGTCACCTGGTCTCAGTCTGATGGGACAATGCAGAGCTGCAGATCACCTGCAGCCAGGGCTCACTCAGAAGTCTTTTTGTTTTTCTGCTGATTTCGGGGTGAATTCCTTAACAGGTTTCTTATCCTGAGGTACATTCCAGTGGACTCAGCCATGTTCTCAAATTCAAAGGGTGTGATTCCAGTGGCAAACTTGCTCATGTCAGGTACAGGGCTGTGGTGTTTTGAGGCTGTCGGAGGCCGCGTGTCCAGATGGGGGAGCTGCTGGTCGCCTCCGTTGCTCATGTTCAACACACCGCCATTGTCAAGAAGATCCTCTCCAGGGTCCCGCTCTGCAGCCACCTCCTCTTCTTTCTGAGAGAGCTCTGCTGCCCCCACTGGGCTGCAGGATGGCTCGGGTCCAGCGGTGTCTACAGAAGCAGCCGGCCCCTGGGGCTCAGCCAGCACTGCCTTTCCTTCTGGGACAGGGAGGTCAAACTCGTTTGGACAAGGGGAGGAAGCCACTGAATTCCCAGTTAAAGGTGTGTCTACAGGAACATCGGAGTCACTGTTACCTCCCTCAGCCTGCTGGAGAGCTGCCCAGATCTGCCTCTGCTGCTCTTCAAGCTCCTCCAGGGTCAGGGCGTCCTCATCCACGGCTGAGGCTGTGGGGCGGGTCTGGGGAGAGTCACTGGGAGTCAGTGGTGGTGGGGTTCCCTTAGGGAGTGGAGGAGTGAAGAGAGGCGGAGGTGTCCCCTGGGGCAGTGGAGGAGGCGTGCCWGGAGGCAGCGGTGGTTGAAACTGAAATGCTCTGCTGCTCTGAGAACCAGGTGGCATCTCTACATCTGAAACAGGAAAGACACTTTAGAAGTCACAGCATTTCATACAAACTTATTATTGGAACTTAGGGGTACCTAGAGGTAGAATGGCCATACACACTCATCTCTGAGAAGGCAGAAAAGGGTTGGATGTGGCAGCCAGTGCCTGTAAATGACCAGCCTGGGCTACAGTCTCAAAATCCAGGAAAAGGAAAAACAGCAGACTATCATATCCTGTGGCCATGCCTGGACCTTGGTGCTAAGGAATGTGAATCAAACCCTTGGGAGAGCTACGCTGCGCTGTATGTGGCTTCAGATGGAGGAAACATGGGTCATGGCGATAAGGAGGAGTCCCAGGAAGGCTGCAGAAAAGAGGAAGCCTGCCTTAAGTGCAGAGTCCTCTTTCTTTTGCCCCGATCCTAGACACTGCACTCCGAAAGGTGGAAACCGATTCTCCTGTCAGGACCACCATGATCCTGGCTGAGCAGTTTCCATGGGAAGACATGGAAGGATAAAGGGATAAAAAAAGTGTGTCAGAGGGCAAGAATTTGCTCAATCTTAAGTCTCCAGGAGTACACAGCCCCTGGGAGTAACTGAGTTGTAGGATCAATACGCCTACAAGGACACCTGCCCAGAGGCTCAACTGTTCTTCCAACTGGAGCTCCCGGAAGTGTGCATGCCCGGTTGCTACCCCACCAGAGGAGCCGGACGCTGTGGACGCCCGTGCCTGCCAAATTCAGGACCTCGGCTAGCTGGGGCCTCTGCCTCTCCCACCAAGTGTAGCTTCCAATGGAGGTTTTATCAGCGAGGGTGGAAATGCTCTGATAGCTAGGGACCAGGGAGTTAAACATGGAGGAGCTTCGTCCCCCTTACAGACCCAGGGGACACAGGCTAGCCTTGGCTTCTCAGGAGACCAGACCCACAGCCGTACCTGAGTCCAGCTCCATGTCGGCAGGGGAGGCTGCCGAGCTGCCTTCCTTCCGCTGCTTCTTTGGACTGTTGGGGCTGGACTGAGAGGAAGACCGCTTGCTGCTAGACCTCATGCTTGGCTACAGAGCAACCAGTGAGAACATAAGTCAGACAGGGCAGACAGGGAATGCTAGCCCATACTTAAAACCGGCCTAGAGCCAAACAATTGCCACTTGCCTCTTGACTAATCAGATACCAACGTTTATAATATAACCAAAAGAACAGCAATGAGCCACAAAACCTCACCACTACAAACGCTTACCAATGATACCCTTAAATTCTATGTTCTGAGGCTTGGAATGTACAGTTCAATGGTAAGTGCTTGCTTGCCTAGCACATCTCAAGTCCTAGGTCCAATTCCCAACATCATAAACACATACACACGCAAGTCCATTTACCGACTGGAGGCTAGAATTAAGGTAACTGGCGAACACTTCCTTCTGTTGACACGCCTGCATCGGTATGGAACCGAACATTCTCCATTCCTGATGTGGAAGAAACAAGGATGAGTAGAAAACACCATCTTTTTGAGATTTGGCTCCTAGTACTCAGGAGGATGAGGCATAGAGGTTGCTGCAAATCCCAGGCCAGACTGGGCTACACAGTGACTTCAGCGTTTTTTTTTAATGCTACCATAGAAGGCTCCAATTCAAAACAAAACACCAATAACACCCCCCCCCAACAGAGATATCACAATGAAACCCATTATTTTGTATGCAAATTAGAAAACAGTAATGGAAGCTCTAAAACTAGACTCAATGGCACACTCTTGGATCCCAGAACGTGGAAGAGTCAGAAGGAATATCACTACATCAAAAATATCTCAAACAAAAGCACCAAACCCAAACTTGCCAAGGACAGCAAAGTAGCGCACTGTTTAATTCTGAAACACGGAGGAGAGCTGGGGGGCACACAGCAGTGTGTGACAGCTCTGCACACAGAGGATTTACCCCAGAGAAAAACCAAGGGAAACAGATGGAAGAGCCCTACAGCATCTAGTCAGGTTAAGGAGAGAATTTTATTTAAATAAATACCTGTAAAACTTATAAGACTACCTAAAAGACTACTCCAAAAAATTTACTAGTCTTGGTGGTGGTGGTTTTATATTTACTATGTAGCTCCAGCTGACCTGTAACTCAGAGACTATTAAGGCATTCACYGCCGGGCGGTGGTGGCGCACGCCTGTAATCCCAGCACTTGGGAGGCAGAGGCAGGCGGATTTCTGAGTTTGAGGCCAGCCTGGTCTACAGAGTGAGTTCCAGGACAGCCAGGACTACACAGAGAAACCCTGTCTCGAAAAAACCAAAAAGATTTAGCTGGGTGTGGTAGCACATGCCTTTAATCCCAGCACTTGGAAGGCAGAGACAGGTGAGTCGGAGGCCAACCTGGTTTATGTAGTAAGTTCCTGGACAGCCAGGACTACACAGAGAAACTCTGTCTTGAAAAACCAAACTAAATTAACTAAAACTAAATTCTTTTTCTTATGAAAAAATTTAAACCTTAGACATACTCAGCTTTGGGAAGAGCTTTATGGGAGCGCCCAGGCCACCACAGAGGGCTCCTGCAGGGACAGCTACAGTGGCCTTACCACACCCTCCACTGCCTTAGACCATCTCATTTCTTTCTATTTATTTCCATTTCACAAGTTACCCCACTTCCTGTTCTCCCGAGTTTATCCACCACATACACACCCTGGGAGTGCTCCCACCCCACCACCACTTCTCTTCAGTCAAGTCTCTCTTCTCTGGGGCATCCAGTATCCACAGGATTAAGCACTTCCTCTCCCACTGAGGTGGTCCTCCTCTGCTTAAGTGCCGGGGGCTCAGACTGGCCCGTGTATGTTCGTTTGTTTCTTGGCTGGTGGTGTAGTCCCTGGCCGCTCTGAGGGGTCCAGGTTAGTTGACAGTGTTTTTTTCCTGTGAGGCTGTAATCCCCTCATCTCCTTCAGTCCTTCCCCAAACCCTTCCACAGGGTTTCCTGACCTCAATCTAGAGGTTGGCTGTGTCTGCATTTGTCTGTCAGCAGCCAGTAAATGTTTGCGCCATGGTCTGTGTGTGGAAGTCGGTGAATAATCTGCTAAGTTAGGTCTCTCCATCAACCATGCAGATCCTGAGAACCAAGGCTCAGGTCATCAGGCATGATGGGAAGTGCTTGTTCCCGCTGAGCCACTTCTCTGGCCCCTTCGCTTTTGAGACAGGCATGGTCTCGTGTTATTTGTGCCGAGTGGCTATACCCAGTCAGTTCTCTTTGTCCCTGTCTTCTGCATCACTGTGGAAGCACCACCTGTGTCTTGTCATTGATAGGTCGAGGTCCGCAATACTAGGAAGGCTAAAAGCTTCTAAGTACTACCTGCAGGGCTCTTGCTCTGGCTGCAGTGGCCATCGGCCAAGCTGAGATAGCAATTTGATGGTTTTTTTACACAGCCAACCTTTAGATCGAGGTCATGAACCCCTGTGGAAGGGTTTGAGGAAGGACTGAAGGAGCAATTTTGATGTTTTTTTTGTTTTTGTTTTTTTTTGATGTCTTTTTCTTTCTTTCAAGATTTCTTTATTATTACATGTGAGTACACTGTAGCTGTATTCGGACACCCCAGAAGAGGGCGTCAGATCTCATTATGGATGGTTTTAAGCAACCCTGTGGGTGCTGGGATTTGAACTCAGGACCTTTGGGAGAGCAGTCAGTGCTCTTACCTTCTGAGCCATCTCTCCAGCCYGTTATTTCTTTTTCTTTCCTTTCTCTCTCTCCCACTCGCCTTTCTTCTTCCCTCCCTCCTTCCCCATCTCTTTTGTTTATCAAGCCAGGGTTTCTCTATGTAGCCCTAGCTATCCTGGAACTCACTCTGTAGACCAGGCTACTAGCCTTGGACTCAGAGATGTCTGCCTGCCTCCTCTACTGGGATTAAAGGTGTGAGCCATTTACTTGCTGGCCTGAGGCCTGATCTATCTTTCTATCTCTTTCTTTTTTGGTAAACATTTATTTATTCATTCATGTATATGAGTATACTACAGCTGTTTTCAGACACCCCAGAAGAGGGCATCAGATCCCATTACAGATGGTTCTGAGCCACCATGTGGTTGGATTTGAACTCAGGTCCTCTGGAAGAGCAGTCAGTGCTTTCAACTGCTGAGCCATCTCTCCAGCCCCCTGATATTTCTTTTTAATTAAAGAAAAATTATTACTGTGGGTGTGCAGGTGTCCCATGACATGTGGAGGGCAAAGGACAACCCAGTCGAGACTTCTTTCCTTCTCACTTCCAGGTTTGCATAGCGACCACCTTCACCCACTGAGCCACCGTCCTATCCCCTACCGGATACTATTTCTTCTTTTCTTTTTTTCTAAAGATAGGGTCTGCTATGTAGCTTAGGCAGGCTAGCCTTGAACTCTCAACCCACCTACCTCAGCCTCCTGAGTGCCAGGATAACAAATGTGTACTACCAAATCCAGCTAAACTACCTAATAACTCTATATGTTCAATGAAGCTTTAGTTCTTTCCTTGTAAAACACAAAAAGGCATCATGTTTTCAGTTACCCCAAAGCACATTACCCAGGCCAGCCATTGCTGTCATTAGACAGGGATTTGCTAGAGACCAGGCTGGCTTCAAACTCACTGAGCTCAACCTGCGTCTCCCTCCTTTCCTGAACGCTGGCTTCAAGGTCTGGCTAATAATCTTCATTAGTTGGGGGTGCAGGGGTACGTGACACAAAGAAGTCGGGAGGGGAACACAGGGACCTGGAAGCTGACTTCTCTGCCCTAACACACCATACCGTTTCCATCATAGAGCGCAAGTCCAGAATTCTCCAGTTCGGCCTCCTTGAGCCAGCCTGGCGGGTAGCCCAGCTGGCGCATGCGGTAGATGAAGGGCGGAAGACTCTTGTCCGTCACACCCAGCGCATCTTGAAGTTCCTCACTAAGTAAAATAAAGAGGAGGAAAGATGAGGAATTTCTATTTGCATGAAAACATTTTGGCATCTTTCCTTTTCTAAGAACTTGTCATTTTCTTTTCTTTTTTAAAGATTTACTTATTTATTTATTTAATTTATTTATTATATGGAAGTACACTGTAGCTGTCTTCAGACACTCCAGAAGAGGGCGTCAGATCTTGTTACAGATAGTTGTGAGCCACCATGTGGTTGCTGGGATTTGAACTCAGGACCTTCAGAAGAGCAGTCAGTGCTTTTAACCGCTGAGCCATCTCTCCAGCCCCGACTTGTCATTTTCATGTGTATGAGTGTTCGTGCCTGCATCTATGCCAGTACAACACATGCACGCCTGGTGCCCACGGAGGGCAGGAGAGACCATCAGATCCGTGAGAACTGGAGTTACAGACATGGTTCTGAGTCATCCTGTGGGCGCTAGGAATCCAACCTGGGTCCTCTGGGAGAGCAGCCAGTGCTCTTAACTTCCAAGCCTCTCTGTAGCCCAGCACTTAGAATTTATGGGGTCTGTCCTGCCTCAACCTCCCAGGCACTGGGATCACAGGCATGAGTCACCATGTCTGGCTAAAACATTTCTGTTCCATACTACATAGCATGAAGTACAATACACACCAAGCACATGGCAAGCCTTTGATAGGTGGGTTAGAATAAAAGAATGCATTCTAGAAATATAAGTAAGTATAGCATGCTTACATTCTTGTAATTCCCAGAACAGTCAGAGTGTTCCGAATACTGGGAAAATAAAAATGACACCCCACGGTAAAACAACAGTGATACCTAATAACTCCTGGCTTGAATCTTCCAAATCTCTCTTCCACTTCTTCTGCATGATACCGCTGCTGAAAACTCTGACTGCTGGCCTCCCCACAGGCCTCCAGATACTCCTTCCTCTTCTCACTTATCCGAGCAGCATTCCGAGGCTAAATCATAACAACATTTGAAAAGAATGGTATCAAGCAATTTAGAAATAGCTCAGAAACTTACTAAGAATGCTTACTTTTTAAAATATAAGGCATAAAATAGATTGCTTTAGTTCTAATGTATACTATACACACAAAATGGGCAGAAATTTTTGAAGTACAAGCAAGAAGAAACAGTCACTTTAATTTACATTATTTTAGTGTTATCAGAAACTGCATTTTAGCTTTTTAAAATATGTCTAAAATTTAACTCATACTTCATTCACCTCAAATACAGAATATTATTTTCTTTAAACAGGAATCTGAAAAGATTAAAGCACAAATGAATGTAGCACAGGAATCCATGCATATTAACCAGAGCCACACATGCACAMAACACAGTCACCAGCTTTTGTCCAGTGACATTTTGCTTCTGAAAGATTTACCATTGGGCACTCCTTCATCTGATGCTCTTCAGAGCCACAGTTGAAACAGTGAGGCTTTGGCCTATTAGGTCAGAACACAAAACAGAAGAGAAATGCAAAGATTTTCATGATGTAAATGACAACAGAAAAGCAAATCAGTACATTCTAGATGCCAGTGGAGTGCCAGGGACAGCTGTAGGCGAGGCGCACTGCATCTGCCATTGCTGAGCACAGCCATGTGTCTTGTACTCAGCTACGTAAGCAGCACTTGTAGTCTTTTAGCCAAGAACCAGCCTGCTCCAGCTCAGCATGTCACCCTCTCAACTTTGTTCAGTGATTAGTAACAGAAGAACCAAAGCCAACAGAGCATCCTACGGCCGTGACCACACGGACAGCAACAGTGCCTTCTTTCCACCCTCCCAGGTGCTGGGCCTGAATTCCAAGAAACGGATGATCAATTTAAACATTTAACACATATCTCCAGATATCAGGATTCCAGCTCAATGTAAAATTCATATCAAACCAGCAACAAAGAATATTAACTTTTAAGAGCTGATAAAGAGATTACGGTTCTGGTATTAGAAAACAAAGAGTAAAACAAGACAACGCCCCACACGAACCTTTTTGCCTTTACTTGCATTTCTTGCCCTTCTAGAGAAACAATGTGGCTGAAGACTTGCTGGTACCTTTAGTGAACTTTATTAAGGAATAGTTATCATAGTCTGCAAAATTTGGTAAGCTTTTTTTTTTTTTTAAAGGTGAACTTAGTGGCAAGATGTATAAAAGATCTTCATTCACTATGTAGGATACTTGGGTATTTCCCATCCTTCCGTAAGCTGAGGGTTTTCATTTAGAAGCGGTTGCCCCAATTTATCAAGGCAAAAATTAGTAAAATACAGGACACTTCCTACAACCTGCAGAAAACAAGTCAAAAAATATCGCTATTTAAGCAGAAAAAAAAAAGACATTAAGTAATGTAAGTCTATGATAATTTAAGTTTATGATTACCCATTAAGTTTGACTGTAGATGAGGCTGCTAGAAATAGAGCCCTAAACATTAGTGGGACTCTGATGTGCAAGTAAATGACACCTGAGCTGTCCCAGTGCCATCAGTACAGACCGTGCTGCTCACACCAAAGCCCGACACAAGTCCGTCCAGTACTTCTCATATCGGCAGCGAGACCGGCACAGCCTGCAGTCACTGTCTCTAGTTCCTTGAGTCCCATTAACTCGGTCTACTACCAAGTTTTTGTAGCCATTTCATACAGACAGGTTGAGAACACAACACAATGAATATTCATGCACTGTGTACCGACTGAATAAATAAGAACAGTCTGAAGCTTTTCTGTGCACAACTCTCTTCATGTACGCGCGCGCACGCATGCACACACGCGCACACACATGCACGCACACATGCACGCGCCTTAATCATTTCAGTCAGTTGCCGACAGAGTGACACTTACCCTTAAATGCGTCAGTGCAAACAAGAACGTTTTCCTATGAACCAACTCTAATTCCCTAGTATCACCCATATTAACTCTACATTCAAGCTGCTTTACCTCCAAAATGCTTTTTAGTGTTACCCCCAATTCAGGACTTGATTAAGGTTCATATATTGTATTTGGATGTTTATTTGTTGTCTCTACTATCTAGAACACACCTCTCCCATTTTTTAAACAACACTGCCAGTCTCTCTAGAACATTCCCAGTAATGCTTCATTCCAACCACTACATTAGCTGCTTGAGGAAGAAGCTAAGTAAGACACTGCAGCTGAATCCTTAGGGCATCTGTCAATCTTCATCTCTCAACCTAGCAGCAAGCACTACACAACTGATTCCTCCCTTCTTCCCTTTTTATAGGGCCTTCAGGATGCTCCTCTCAGGTCCGCTTTACAGATGGAACCTTTTTTTTTTTTTTTTAAACTGCCTAGGTTCCTCTCATCTCTCCATCTTCTCTGGATTAGCATGCCATATGGCTGGGCCTTCTCTCCACTCACCCTTCATACCTGATTCACCTAAACCTAGGGTATGAGATAAAATTTCTATGCTGTTGACCTCACAAAGGAAAGTTCTGACCCCTGAACTTCAGTTTTGGATGTTCAAAGACCTACATGACACTGTTTTCCAGATATGTAAAGTATCTCAAACTCACCTATTTAAAATGGCACTGGAAGCCGGGTATGGTGACACCTGACTGCAATCCCAACACTTGAGAGGCTGAGACAGGAGGACCACAGTTCGAGGCCAGCTTGGGATACACAGCAAGACTCTGTCTTTAAAACAACAACAAAACTCAATAGATAAATAAATTAAAAACAAAAAACAAAAACAAAACCAGCAATTCCCAGCCCCCTTCAAGCCTGCCCCTCCCCCATTATCCCTGGCCAAGGCCTGAGCTCTTCTGACTGTTCTTTCAGGGGTTCTCTATTCTACATCTAATTCATGAACGCACTAGGTAGGCCATATTGCAAGTATATGCAGGTCTCAGCCATGAATGCCATCACTACCACCCTGGTCCGTTACTGCTTTTTCTTGTCTGAGGTTAACATGCCAGCTTTCTAACTGACTACAGACCCTCCCAGGGGACAACTATTTTCCAGAAAGAACCTGTTTTTTTCAACTAAGACACAGCATATCACGTTTTTACTTAGGATCCTTAAATGGCTTTTAGACTATTATCTGAAGTATTCATCAATTGCTCTGTCACCTATTGGTGAGTCTCTGAGCTTTCAATGTGTTTCCTTCTTAGTAAAATGGCAAGAACAACAGTGCCTCTGTGAGTGTGATCTGACCAGCTCCCAAGTAAGAGCCCAGTTTTTGCTGTACAGAAAACAATCTCAATACTGGCTGCTGGTATCTACTTCCGTTTTCTATTGAGCCCTCTTTGCTCAGAATACACGTTCATATTCTCCCTCAATTCATCCAGATCATGGCCCACACAGGCAGTCACCCAAAACTCAGTATACAAACCCCCCACCCGGTACCATGTCACTTTTCCACCGCCACCCSGATTGTTAAGTACTGAATTTAGAGCTTTCTAAATTAGACTCTTTCTAACTTAGAGAAGTAAGTGCTCCAGCACGGGGCTTACTTCTTTCCTCATTGCGAGGTAGAATTTCACTAAGCTATCCAGACTAGCCATGAATCAACTCTGTAGCCCATGCAGGCCTTAACCTTTCAACCTTCCTGCCCCAGCCTCCAGGGAGCTAGCATCTCATGTGCACCTGTGCACACTCCAATGCACAGACACAAACTCTCTCTCACTTTCTCTCTCTCTTCTGTCTCTCCTGGAGAATTGAACTTAGGGCCTCATGTGATAGGCAAACACATAATGGCCCACTGCCCAACCTGACTTTTCTTAGGAACTCAACCTTCACTGACTGAACTGCTCGCTGAAGAAGAGCTGGCCCTGACCCTTTCTTTTCTTTTCTTTTTTTTTTTTTTTTGGTTTTTTCGAGACAGGGTTTCTCTGTGTAGCCCTGGCTGTCCTGGAACTCACTCTGTAGACCAGGCTGACCTTGAACTCAGAAATTCGCCTGCCTCTGCCTCCCAAGTGCTGGGATTAAAGGTATGCGCCACCACTACCTGGCCTGATTTTTTTAAAGAATCATTTTGCTTTTGTGTGTGTGTGTGTGTGTGTGTGTGTGTGTGTGTGTGTGTGTGTGCATATGCACTCAAATGCACACACATGTGTGCAACTGTGGGTATGTGGCATGAGTGCCAGTCTTTGGGTATGCCAAAGGCGTTGAATTCCCTGAAGCTGGAGTTGTATGTGGTTGTAAGGCACCCAGTGTAAACGCAGGGAATCAAACTCAGATCTTCTACACCAGTGGCACATGCTCATGCTCGACTGCTAAACTCTCCCTGGCGGAGGAAGAGGAGAAGGAGGAAGAGGATGATGAGGATAGTGACACAGCCGGCTACCTACATATGCGGTAAGAACCACGCCGCTAAGCCCTATGCCCAGCCTTTTCCCTTTTCTTTCTGCCTTTGCCTCCGGGTGCTAAGATTACAAATATAAGCCACCAAAGCCAGCTCCCAGCCTAGGCTCTGACTCTGAGCTGAAAAGTTCCTCCTTAGTTCCATCACTAATCCTATTTTGCCAGGGACACTATGAAGCATGATATTTAACAACTACAATCAAATTTGCTGAGACACAACCTCCCTCAGGTCTTTCCATGAGATTTGTGGCTCTGCATCATCTCTGCAACATGTCTGTAAAATCGGGGTACATTATCAGAGGGCATACTCTACAACAGAAAAACCAGTCATCCTTTGAGAATATGCTGCAAAATGGTTTGATACTAATAAGTTTTGCAAAGGAACTGAAAGGCCCTAAATATAGGCTCTCGCTGTTAAACTTTTACTTTTACCTAGAGGCTTACTGACATTTTAAATTTCTAATATGCCATGTTATCTCTGCTTTCTCAGTGAGTTTTACAAGCTTAGTCAAAGTTTTCAAGACAAACATGAAGAGGTTGGCCAGGATCAACACAAACTCTTGCAAAGAAAGTGTACAGAGCACAGCAGTCACTCGAGAGGAGGTGACATTAGAGGATGACAGCGATACTTCTGCTTTACAGAAAAGCGATGACATCGCCTATCTTTACGATACCCAACTGAAAACACACAGGAAGCGTACATCTGCAGAGTTCAAAATAAAAGTCCAAACTTACACTAAAAGCTTCCTTGTTGTTTTTAATGGCACGTGATTCTTCCACTTTATGGTCCTCTTCCAACATAACACTGGATGGCTAAGACCAAGAAACAGGCATTACAAAGAGTCACAAGGGGAAGACCTCTGACTTTCAAATTTTAAGAACCTAAACAGTACTTCACCTAATCACATATATAAATAAGACATTTTGTTGTTAAGTTTCAAAGCTAAGGCAGGGTAATTTATGAACTATCCAATACTTCAAATAGCAAGGCAGACTTGAAAACAAATAGCCCCAGGAAGATTAAAAATGTGTGTAATCTAACATTACTAGTCAGTACTGACAACCTCATAGATCTTGAACCATTAAAAAATTGTAAAATGTTCATTAAATCAAAAATAACATGGAATCCAGGCAAGGCAGTACACCGCAGCAATCCCAGCCAGGCAGCAGCACTGGGCAGACTTTGGAGAAGGAAGCCAGCGCACAACCTTCGCCGCTTTTGTTTTGACTCAAGGAAATTCCTAGTGCAGCAGCAGTGACAAGCAGGGCCACTTAGCACCGAGCCTCAGGCTGAAAATACCTGGGGCAAAAGGCTGAAGGAAGTCTTTTCCACGTCATTTTTTTGCTGTTCCTCAAATCGTTTTACTAAGTTTGATACAAACTCCTCTATTTCTTGGTGGTACTGCCTGTAGGAGAGGACAGATGGACAGATGGTTAGAACCTGGACAGAGTGAGACATCAGAAAACTCAGGTCCTGTGCCTTACTGTAACAAGTCACATCTCAACTTTATTTTTGTTTTTCATGTTTGTCACACTTCCTAATGTGACTTCATAACTCAGAATGCTACTCTGTAGACACACTGTCTACCACTGTAGCATTAACTGCACGATTCTGATAATCCAGTGCTGTCTGGCATAGAACTTAGTCAAACAGTAAGTGGATTTTATTTACAAATTTCCTATTCATTTGTTTGGTAGGTTTGGTTTTTCCAGACAGAGTTTCTCTGTGTAGTGTTGGCTGCCATATACTTAATTTTTAATAGGTGCTAGATGCAAGTGGCTCAGGAACCAAACGAAAAGCCTGGCATAGTGGTATACACCTGCAATCCCTGCATCCGCAGGCAGGCAGAGGGGGAGGACAGCTACAAACTTCAGGCAAGCCAGGGCTACCATGAGAAGACCTGTTCCAGAAAACAAAAAACAGACAATAAAACCTACCAAAAGAGTTACAAAATGAAAAGCTCCCTTCCTACTTTCTCCAACTTCTGTAACATAGGGACCTCCTCCATATCCTTCCTCTAGACTGTCAATGCACACCTAAGAAAATTCACATTTCACTTGAAAACCAGAAAAAGCCAACAAGAATACATTAGCAAAAAAAAAAAAAAAAAAAATTAAAAAAAAAAATAAAGGAGGAGGGAAGAAAAATGGAAAATGTTCCTGGTTTTTCTATGTTGGAACGAGACAGACAGGGTACCTCAGACAGACCTGGCCTCTCAGGTGTTTTCTAGCTGTAGCATTTTAAGATTCCGCAAGCAAGCCGGGCGTGGTGGCGCATGCCTGTAATCCCAGCACTTGGGAGGCAGAGGCAGGCGGCTTTCTGAGTTCGAGGCCAGCCTGGTCTACAGAGTGAGTTCCAGGACAGCCAGGACAGCCAGGGCTACACAGAGAAACCCTGTCTCGAAAAACCAAAAAAAAAAAAAAAAAAAAAAAAAAAAAAAAAAGATTCCGCAAGCAAAGCAACAGATAAATGGTACTGAAGTTAGAACATTAAAGCTAATTAAAACCATTAACACCTTTCTACTCCGAGGGGCATAGGGCCGGGCGCCTAGCATCAGCTGCTACTGTGCTCACCACCATCCAGCTACTCTGAGCTCCCAAAGCCTTGGGCTCTACTCCTGGACTAAAGCAGGCAACGGGCCTGGACCCTACTCCTTTATCTTCTCGTCCACAGCCAGTGGACATTAAGAGGAACGAGTGATTCGGGGGCAGGCCACTGTAGAAGTGCCCTGAGCCCTGCACTCCAGCATGCCATAGGCTTGCAAGAGTCAAGTTCTGCTATGGACCAAAACCACCACGTGACAGCCATATGGAAACGTATCCACACGAGAGCTGGAACAACTACCCTTGCTAATACGGTAGTGGTAAGTATTCCTATGAGATGCTATTTCCTGGGCTTTCATGGGTGCCGTTTAAGGACCCGAGAGGGATTTACCAAAGAGGGTACCTCAGACAAAACACTGTCTCCCAGGAAGAAAATTAACATACACTGTAAGTTTAACCATTTCGCAGATGTCGGAGACCAGACTCAAATTCAGGTCCTTAACTCTCATATTCTTGCTCAAAACCATGCTCTCTTATTCTTGAACTCAAAAACAACTTAAATAATAAAGATGAGGGCGAGTCCTCGCGATGGCTTAGCAGGTTAAGTCTGGCCACCGGAGTTCAAGGCCCTGAAGCCACAAAGGGAAGCAAAGAACTGACTCTCTCACAAGCTGTCCTTCGACCACCTACGTGCACCATGGCACATGCATACCTACTCACAAAAAACATGTAATAAATAAAATGTAGATTAAAAAAGGAGCATAAACAGGGGCTGGAGAGATGGCTCAGTGGTTAACAGCACTGGCTGCTCTTCCAGAGGACCAGGGTTCAATTCCTAACACACAAACAGCTTTGTATAACTACCTGTAATGCCAGCTTCCGGGGCTCTGAGCATCAGGCAGACATAACACACATAAATACTTGTAGGCAAAGCAGCCACATGCATTTAAAAAGAGAAAGATATACAAACAGCGTATTTACAGAAGTCAGTTCCATAAAACACATGAACTCATATTTAAGAAAGAAAACCTACTTACTTTGAAATAGCATTGTTCATAAACAGAATCTGTAATAACGGCCCGTCTGTCTTAGTATTGCTCACCAGTATGCCACTAAAACACAAGTTAAACGTAATCTTAGAAGACATTACACACATAGCTCTTACAAGCACCTGCAGCTCTTCTTTGCTGAGACAAAGTTTCAATCACCTTTTTGTTTGTTTGTTTGTTTGTTTGTTTGTTTGTTTGTTTTTTGGTTTTGGTCAAGACAGGGTTTCTCTGTGTAGCCCTGGCTGTCCTGGAACTCACTCTGTAGACCAGGCTGACCTCCAACTCAGAAATCCGCCTGCCTCTGCCTCCCAAGTGCTGGGATTAAAGGTGTGCGCAACCAACGCCGCCTGGCAGTCTCAATCACCTTAAGCTTGCCTCACGCTGGGGACTCTTCTACCTCAGCCTCTCCAGTCTTGGGATCACAGGCTGCACTATCACACAAACCTAATGTTTGTAACTCATAAGCAAGAGGGCTGAAGATGCAGCCTGTGGTACAGAGCTTGCTCAGCACAGGGATGGGCCTCAGCTTCCAACTCTAGCAAGACAAACAAGTGGGCGACCACAGCAGCACAAGCGCTCCAGTCTCCACCCATTCTGCTGTCTTTAGTGGAATCGCTGTCTGTGCGGTGTCTGTGCAAGCACTCGTGCACGTGTGGAGCCAGAAGGGAAAGTCAAGGTGTCCTTCTCCATCGCTCTTCACCTTCCAGTTTCCTAAGACAGGGTTCCTGGCTTTCCCTCTACATCGGCTGCACTGGGATGACATGTCGCTTTTGGCACCATTTTACCTGGATGCTAGGGATTGTAAACTCAGGCTTTACACCAAACAGTTCAACAAGTCAGCTTTCTCCTCAAGCCCTACAAACTGTCTGTCTAACTTTTTTTTGAGACAGGGTTTCACTATGTAGCCCTAACATTCACAATGTAGACAAGGCTTACACACACCCCCACACACCCCATAGGTTAATCTTTTGGTTTTTAACAAAATTTCTCTAACTAATGGCTAGTTTCCTTACAAATTAGGAGACTAGGGAAGAGTCTAAGCAAGAAGGTTACATGAATATACTTTAAACATTTCCAAGTAAATTTGGTTTGGAGGTATAAAGGAAAACTAAACACTTCATAAATAAATGAATTTTTATTTTATTTTATTTTATTATAGACTCCTGGGGGCCAAAGCAAACTGCTTTAACTATTACAATCCAAGATTCACAAAACGAAGTTACAGGCGGTACTGCTCCCAAATAGGAGGCCCAAATAGGCCCGAGTGAGCTCTAGGTACACCTGAACACAGCTGACAAGCGGTTCAGATGAGAGTCAGCTTGCCTAGCGCGCATGCCAGGAACACCAGACTTACAAAGACCAAAGCTCAAGAGCCTCAGAGCTACACAGTGAGTTTCGGGGCTGCTAGGGCTACAGTCTTTCAGGTGTCCTTATTTAGGTCACAGCCTAGCCAGTACATGAATAAACAACAAAACGTCCCAGTTCCAAAGCCTGAAAATATTTCAACTGGACAAGACTCCTATCCGGAACACCAGCACTTGGGAAGTTAAGACAGAAGGCATGCCAAGAGTTTGAGAGCAGCCTGGACTACACAGACCCTGCTGAAAAAAAAAAAGGGGGAAGGAAGGAAGGAAGGGAGGGAGGAAGGAAGGGAGGGAAGGAGGGAGGGAGGGAGGGAGACATGGAAAGAAAGGAAAAAGTAAGAACCAACTGCTCGCCAGGTGGCGCATGCCTTTAATCCCAGCACTCTGGGAGGCAGAGGCAGGTGGATTTCTGA